>JAODAL010054227.1:0-24768 GCA_025379985.1 Phyllomedusa bahiana | reverse complement strand
CAGGAGATTGTTTGCCCGTCTAATGCCTAAATGCACTATTTGGGCCCAGTATTGCTGATTAAAATTAAGGGGGTTAAACGGTATTTGGACAGGTGTACCAAAAAGTGGCCGGTGAGTGTATATTTTTTTATGTTTTACTGCTTACACAAATAAAAACGTTTGAGAGCCATTTTTTTTTTTTTTTTTTTCCCGCTATGAGCGTGGGGGGCTTTTTTTTGTTAAATGATTTGACATTTTTTGATCATTTTTTGGGGGACGGGGCTTTGACATTTTTTAAATAAATTTTTTTTAAAATTTTGGGGTGAAAAAAATACTGCAATTCAAGTGTTTTTTTTTTAATTTTTTTAAACAGCCCACCGTGCATAATGGTATTGACAAGTTATTTTTACTCTGGGGGGGTCGTTTATGATCCGGCGATACCCGTTTATATATTTTTTTATGTGATGCACTTTAAAAAAAAAGTGTTTTTTGTGTAAAACTTTTATGATTCACACTTCAATAGCCATAACTTTTTATTTTTCTATAAAAAAGGAGTGTAAGGGCCTTTTTTTTTTTTTTACAACTTTTTATAATTTTTTGATCGCTCTTTACCCATTTTTGTGCTGGGGGATGAATGAAATAGCAATTCTGTTAGGTTTTTTTTTGTTTTGTTTTTTGACAGTGTTCACGTGGGGTTTTAAATTTAAAGTGACAGATTTACAAATTACTCTGTGTATGATATCCAGGGGACTGTCAATCACTATGCCCACAAACAGGTGTGCATAGAGAATACGGGCAGCACTTAAAGGGGTTTTCAAAAAGAAAAATTGACGGGGGAAAGTTTCAAATGAAAAAAAACATTTTCACTATTATTATTTATTATTATTATTATTTTTTTTTGAGCCCTTGGTTCCAGAGCGTTTTTACATTCAGGTTTCATACATAAATGGTCAAACAAGTACAAAGGTGCAATTACAAACTGACAACGGGTACAAAAGGGGGAAGAGGTCCCCCCCCGGGGGTTACGTCTATGAGGGAAGGGGGGAAAGAGACAAAAGGTGAGGGGCGGCTGGTTAGGATAGGTAGTGCGCAGGGTATTTTTTGGGGTTATAGGCAACCTGAAAAAGGGTTTTCGGGGGCCTTTGAAGCTGGTGGAGTGGGGGAGAGTCTGGGGGTTTTGGGGCAGTGATTTCCCAGAGTGGGGAGGCCCGGGGGAGAAGTCTTGGAGACGGTTTTGTAGGACTGAAAAGGGGGAGGCAAGAAGAAGGTCCTGTGAGGAGCGGAGGTTGCGTGAGGGGAGATATCTGGAGATTAGAGCGGATTATGGAGGGGAATGGATGGAGAGCCTTGTAGGTCAAGGGTTGCAAATTTGAAGGGATTCGCTGGGAAATGGGAAGCCAGGGAAGGGTTGGCAGGGGGGGAGAGGGGGGGGTAGCGAGGGGAGGGGTAATCAGACGGGAGCTGATTTAAAGGGATGGTTTGGGAGGGGGTGAGGGTTAGCTGGGAGGCCACAGGAAGGTGTTGCAGTAGTCTAGGCGGGAGAAAATGGGGGGCAGGACCGCATTTTTGTGCTTTCGAATTTTAAGGAAAGAAGGGGAAGGGAGATTTTTTCAGGTGGGGGGGCAGGTGGATGTGGGGTTGGAGTGTGGTTGAAGGACAGTTGGAGTAAAGGGGTTACCCCCAAGGCAGCGGACTTGTGGAGGGGGTGAGAAGTGTACCCATTGCTGTGATGAGAGATCGGTGGGGGGTGGAGTTAGTGGTGGAAAGAAGATAAATTCAGTTTTTCCCACTTTTAAGCTTCAGGAATTTGAGGAGAGAAGGGGTTTGGGCAAAAGACTCAGGGATCCCGGGGAGTAAGAAGTGACATCTGGGCCGGAGAGTGAGTTTTGTTCCCCATAAGGGGGTATTTAAAGCCATGGATGCTATTTGTTGACCAGACCACTAGTGTGATGAAAGAGAGTGGGCCCCGGGGCAACCCCTGGGGACCCAACAAAAAAGGCGGGGGGAGGGGGGGTGGGGAGTGAGAGACCTGAAAGTTTCCCATCGTGAGGTAGGAGGAGATCCAGGGGAAAAAGCCAATCCGTGATGCGAGGGAAAACAGAGGATTTTTGCAGGAGGGAAAGGGGCACAGTGTCAAAGGGAGGGACAGGTCTAGGAGGAGAAGACGGTAGTGGCTGGGCTTTGGCCTTTTCTAGGTCTTGGGGACTTTTGGGTTTGGGCGGTTTCTGTAAGTGGGGGGTCGGAAGCCAGATTGCTGGGTTTTAAGGAGAGAGTTGGTGAATAGGTGGAGGGAAATTGAATGGACGTTTTTTCGAGGGGTTTGGGGGCGAATGGGAAAAGTGAGAGGGGCGATAGTTGGCAGACAAGGGGGTTTAAAGTTTTCTTAAGGATGGGTTTTGATTCCTTTTTTAAAAATGAAGGGGAAGAGCCCGAGGGGAATGATAGGGTTTAAGGATGGGCGAGGGGTGGAGATAACAGCACTAAGGTAGGATGAGGGGAGGGGTGGGGCAAGATTACAGGTAGTGATTTTTTTTTTGGGGGAGAGAGTGGGGAGGGTTTTCATGGTGACATAAGAAGCAGTTAGGAGGGTGTGGTGTGACGGGGTAGAGGGGGATGTGGGGGCACTGCAGGGAAAAGAGATACAGAGGGGGGTTTGTGGGGGAAGCTTTGTAGTTTAGGGGTTGACTTGTTAGGAAAGTGAGTGGCGAAGGGCTCTGCTGAGAGGAGGGGGGGAGGGGGGGTGGTGGACGGGGAAGCGTTGAAGGTTTTGAAAGTTGTTGGGGGTTGTGAGAAAGGGGGGATTGGGGGGTGGTAAGAAATTTTGTTTGGCTGATGAGAGTGCAGTTTAAATTATGCGGATTGTTTGTTGAGGCAGGTCGTCGGTGGAGGGCTTTTCTTCCCGGCGTTCGGAATTCTGGGAAACTCCCTCAGCTGTTTGGTGGATCTGTGTGCCAGGGTTTTTCTGTTTGGTTTTTTGGTGTTTTGTTTTTTGTGAGAGGGGCCAGAGTCAAAAGGGGGAGGGATTTGTTGTTGTAAAAGGTGGGTGGTCTGGGTTTAGTAAATGAGGATATGGAGAGAGGGGGAAAAAAGATTTGAAGAGTTGGGGGTTTAAGGGGTTGTAGTTTCTCGGGGGGAGTGATTTGGGGCAGGGGGGGGGTGTGGTGGGGAAAGGTGGAGAAGGGGAGCAGATTGTGGTCAAGTGGGTAGAGGAGGGGATTTGGGGGTTGGATAGAGGACAGGGTGGGTGAAGATGGGGCCCGGTGTGTCCATCTTATGAGTGGCTCCCGGGTCACTGGGGAAGGGGAAGGGAAAAGGGGGAAATGACAGGGGTTGTTAGTATGGGGCGGGGGGGTCGATTGGGATGTTTGAATTCCCTGATAATAGTGGGGATGTCAGTGGAGAGAAAGTGAAGGGGCCAGGAAACAAAGTGGTCGAGGAAGGCTGGCAGGGCCCCGGGGGGGATAAAAAAAAGCCCCCCCTTGGGGGTTGGGGGGGGGGAAAAATGGGACGGAGGCACCTGAAGGGGGGAGGGTGGGAAGGTGTGGTGGGGGCGGGGGGCAAAAGAGCAGGTATCTGACAGAAGAAGGGCCGGCACGCCACCATGTTTACTTCCAGGCGGGGGGGGGGGAAAATGAAGCCCCCGTAAGGAGTGCAGCAGGGGAGGTTTTGTCAGAAGGTGTCAGCCAATTTCTGTTAATCCAAGAAAGGTTTGGTATCATTATCATTTAAAAAAAAAATTAAAAATTCTCACCCTTTTTGTTTTACTGGTCCCTTAGTGATCCATTGTTTAAAGTCTCCCAGGGGATACGACCAGGGGTGAGAGCCCCCAGTCCTGGTTGCAATGCTCGACTCACTTCCCTTCGGCAGCTACTGGTGTTCAAAAACCCCCGGTGATGTCACTCCACTCCCTTCCTTGGTCCTCCTTCATAATTAGTCAAACAATGCAAATAACTAACAAAGAAACCTCAAATGTGCATTGAGAAAGAGAAAAAAAACAACACAAGTTTGGTTCCTGCAGGGATTTGAACCTAGGACCTTTATGCCTGGAGGCAAAAGCTTTACTTCACAGCTACTCACAATGCTTTACGTAAACAGACCTTTCTTTGACTAAAGAGAGGAAAGGCCTGGTGATGTCATCCTGCAGGGTCACATGATATGTAATTCAAACAAAATCACACACGCCCCCTTCTGAGCACAGAGAGCTGAAGAGCTGGATGCAGGAGGTATGAAATTAGATCGTGGTGAAAAACCCTTTAAGTCTTTGTTAGACTTCCAGGGCTGTCAGTAATGCCATCAGGGCCCATGACCACACCGCGACTGCGCCGATGGAAGACAGAGGGACCTCCCTCCCTCTGTCCTACACTTAGCAGCCATACAATCATGGCTGATGGCGGGTGAATAAGCATGAAACCAGCTGTAATATACAGCTGGACCCATGTAATGATTGTGCAGGACTCGCTTCAGAGCCCGCACAATGTCCAAGACATACTGTCACGGAGGCCCTAGGAATTAAAGGTAGATCCTCTGGTCACCACATAGGGTTGGTGTGACCTACACCGGGGAGCGGAATCTAAGGGGTCCCTTGTCTCCACCCGAGTTCGCTGCAAAACATGGTGAACTTTGTCACAGGGAATCTCCTAGGTTGCTCTCTGCAACACAGGACCTACTGGTGACAGCCAAAGCAGGAGGCATAGATCACAGAGCCAGCCAGAACGTGGAGCAGAAGCTAGGATGTACACACCCGGCAGAAAGAGCACGTAGAAGACGATGATCAGGGACACAGGTGTAGACCAGGGACGCAGATGGTAGTGTAATTAGGATTCACTAGGGAGCGCACAACAGGACGTCACTAGAGAATGGACACCAACAACTGGGCACAGACGACAGGAAGAGGAATCCCTAAAATGCCCCTGCCCAAAGGGCATTGGTAGAGGAAACATACCTGTTGTGCGCTGGCTCAGGAGCCTTTCCAACCAATGAGATACTAGGTTTTACCTCTGGAACGATTCATATCAAGGATTTCTTTCACCTTGTAGAATCAACGGCTTCAGGAGAGATACATGAAATGAATTGGGGATGCGGAGGGAGGGATGCAGGCTAAGTTTGTAGGATACCGGGTTGATCTGATGTAGAATAGAGAAAGGATATAGCGTGGGGCAAACTTCAAACTGGGCACTCGGAGGCGGAAGTGCTTGGAAGAGAGCCAGGTTTTATCCAAAGGTTGGTACGTGTTAGGCGCTCTTTTGTCGGCTTGTGTCTTGAAACAGGCAGAAGATTGAAGTAAATTTTAACAGGTGATTTGCCAAATTTGAAGAAAGCACTTACTATAACATTGGCTGCAGGAACTTCTGAGGAGGTAGGGAGCGGCAGAGGCAGACGAGGGTGCAGTCCAAATATCACGTAGAAAGAAGATGCCCCAGAGGTTTTTGTTTGGTTGGTTATTGTGGGCAAAATTTTAAACCCGGGGGAAAGCAGATACCCCCCAGCCCCACCTTCCCCCGTTTTCCCCGGGTTTGGGTTTCCTTTTCCCTTTGGCCTTTTGGACAAACGGGGTTTAAGGTGAGAAAAAATCCCTTTTTAATTTTTTTTTTTTTTTTTTTAAAAAAATTAATAAATTTTTTATTGATAAATATGCAAAATTATTATCAATTGTACAAAAGAGCAGCACATATGAAAACAAATGTGAATACAGAGTTCGTTATTCAAGCCTGTCTCAATATTGAAACCATATCAAAGATTGTATACAATGACACAAAAGAAATAAAACGGGCCAAATTTTAAAACAGCAAAAAAAATTCCCAAATAGTTTATCAAAAAACTTGATTTGAAATAACCCCCAAACCCCTTAAAAAAAAAAAAAAATTTAAAACTAAAAAAACCAAAAAACTGTGTGTGTGAAACTTTCATTTTCTAAGTGGGGAAATCCAACACAATTAGGGCTTTTTTCACACGGCTTTAATAAAGGCCGAAATTTGGGGGACGTATTCCGCCCCAAATTTCCGGTTTGAATAAAGGGGGGGTTGCGGGGGCGATCCCCGGGCCCCCAAACTTGAAATTACCCAAACGGGGGCCGTTTTCCCCCCGGGTTAAAGTGAAATGCCCTTTTTCCCCGACCGGCGGATTCCCCGAGTGGGTTTTTGGGGGGGACGGAATCCACAGTTCTCTATGGAGTTTGGGGATTACCGTAAGGGGCGGGGAAAGGGGGGGCAGCCGTTTTGCAGCGCAGAAACGGCCCCGGAAAATACGGCTGCGGGCCCCCGCCCTGAAATAGGCCTTTGGGAAAGGGCCCCCTTATAGGAAACGTATTTTAAATTGGGGAAACAACAAGATAAACAATCCAAAGGGAAACCAGAGTGGCACCCCCACCCAACCCCCTGGGCAGGGGCATAACCGAAAATTTCCCAACAGAGCACAGGGGGGAAAACCCCCGGGAATACATCGGGGGTTAAAAAGGGGAAAATTTGGGCCAAGGCTGGGGTGTTTTACATTTAAACCCAAATCCTCCCAAAAATCTTGCCCAAAATTTTGCCCAGGGCACACACGATCCCAAGAAATATACTTCTTAAATGGGAGTTGGAAAATTTAAACAGTTTTTTTCCCAACCTGCAGCCCCGGGGGTATAAAGGGAAACCGTCCCGAGCTATATTTTTTCCTTTGGAAATTAAAAAAAAAAGTTCAGAAAAGGCTTTGTACCTATCCCAGGGATTTTTTCTTCTCATGACCAAAGGGTTTAAAAAAAACATCTTTTTTTGGGTCATCTGGTCCCGGGGGGCCCCCACCCCCAATTTTGTCTTTCAAAAACCGGGAAAACTTTTTTGGCCAAAAGCCCTGGATTTCGGGAAATTTCCCGAAAAGTAAGTGGAAAAAAACCCCGGGGCCCGGGAAAGCTTTTTGGGGCGGGCCCACCCGGAAATTTTTTGGGGGTTTGAATTTTGCAGACGTGTATTTGGAAATAGTATGTTTGGTGAAGGGTTTTTAAAATTTGGGGTTTTCTCTTTTCTCCATTTTTTGGGGATACCATCTTTGGGGGATCTCCAAGGCTACTCCCCCCTTTTGGTCATTTTTTTATGGGCCCCCAAACACCCTCTTTCCCAAGTGCTCTTTTTCGCTTGGAGTGGGTCACCAAACTATTTCCTCAACAATAACGCATAGAAACATGTGATTAGACCTCGCGAGGGGAGGGGGGAGATAGCAACAAAGGGGGTACAGGAACGTCCTGAAGATTGATTTGACTCATCGGGAATTGTGTACGCAGGGCATGTCGCAGCTGAAGGTACTGAAAAAATTGAGTGTTAGGAATATGATATTCCCTGGCTAATTCCTGAAATGTCCTGGCGTCAAGTTTTCGTATAACTGAAATAAATATATAACTCCCTTCCCCTTCCATACCAAGCCATGTAGCGTTAGAAGTTCCGGCATACTATTGTTATCCCAAAGAGGTGTATATACGTCCACTCCCATTTGATAATATAATTCTTTCACCTGCTTCCAGATTAAAAGACATTGTTTAAGAGTAGAAGGACATTGGTAGCGCTGGATAGGTCTAAGTGATGTTGAAAAAAGGAAATGGAAGGGTTGTAAATATACCGGGTTCCAAGGTTTGATCAAAAGTTCCATAACCCTTAGTTGGTCCATCTCCTGCCATCTAACCAAATGGGAGAGCTGAGCTGCCCAATAATACGTGCGCAGGTCAGGGAATGAAGCACCTCCCCCCCAGGGGTGCTGTAAAACATGTATGGAAAGGCGGGCCCTACCGTTATTCCAAATGAAAGAAATTACAATGGAATTTAAAGCCCTAAATACAGAGGAGTTGAGATATATTGGAGACTGAATGAGGACATACAGGATTTTAGGAAAAAGGATCATCTTCACTAGGCTAATCCCAGCCATAAATGACAGAGGCAGCCTACTCCACCCCTGAATCCTATTGCGGAGATATACCAGAAGCGGGTCAATATTCAAGTTGTAGAATTCCGACGGGGATCTGGATATAGTGATTCCCAGATAAGTAAATTGAGATGACCACTGTAACAGCAGAGCAGAAGTTTGTTGCAAAGGAGCAAAAGAGTCTATAGGCATCAAGTGGGATTTTTCAATATTAACTTGCAGGCCGGAGTACTGACGAAATATATTAACAACCTCTAAGGCTCTAGGAAGTGAGGTCTCCGCATCCCGCAAGTATAGTAGTGCATCGTCTGCATATAGGCTGATTTTCTCACGCAGGTGACCCATTTCAAATCCAATTATGCTCGGGTCTGCTCGCACACGGGCAGCTAAAGGCTCGATGGCCATAGCAAACAGAAGTGGCGATAGGGGACACCCCTGTCTGGTACCCCTTCGCAAAAATAGTGAGTCTGATAGAAGGCCATTTACCCTAACTCTGGCGACTGGCTGGTAATACAAAAGCTTGACCTAGGAGATAAAGGATGGACCGAACCCAAATCTATGGAGGACCAACCATAGGTAGTTCCACTCCACAGAGTCAAAAGCTTTGTTTGTATCTAGGGATACTAGTATCCTAGTCCCTACATTAGAATGGGGAGCCTGCATGTTCATAAAGAGCCGGCGTAGGTTCATGGCCGTGTGTTCGCCAGGCATAAAGCCCGATTGATCCGTGTGTACAAGGGAGAGAATGACAGAATTGAGACGGATGGCCAAAACTTTGGCCAATATCTTAACATCCGTCTGCAAGAGGGATATTGGTCTATAAGATGAGTACACAGTGCAGGGTCCCTACCACGCTTAGGGATTACAACAATTAATGCTTCACGCATCAAGGCAGGAAGACAAGGCGCCTCATTTGCCTCATTAAACAGTCTGAATAGCAGTGGGCCAAAGAATTCAGGATCTTGTTTAAGAAACTCTATAGGTAGCCCATCCGTTCCAGGGGATTTGGTATTTTTAAATGAGGCAATAGCTATTTGGATCTCTTCAGGAGAGATAGGGGCGTCTAGATTGGCACGCTGCTCCGCAGAAAGAGAGGGCAGTTCCACGTCTTGTAAATACTCCCGTATCTCAACCTCAGAGATCAAGGTGTGAACATCATACAGGTCTGCATAGAACCTATGAAATTCCTCCGCCACCTGTCTAGGGTTTGAAATAATCACCCCATCGGGCTGTCTCAAGCACGTAATCACTGGGGGTTCATGAGACCTCTTTGCCATACAGGCCAAGAGTTTACCACAGCGCTCACCCATTTCGTAAAATGACTGTCTAGTGAAAAACACGGTACGAGTCTCCCGGTCCCGCAATAACTGTGCATACATTTTCTGTTGTAAGAGCCAACTAGATTTATTTCCTTCAGATGGATCCCGGATATAGGTTAGTTCTGCCTGCGCCACATCCTGTGCCAATGTGTCAGCCTTAGCCGCATAGGAGCGTTTTAAGTCAGTAACCACAGTGGAGAGTTCTCCCCTAACATATGCCTTAAATGCATCCCAGATTGAAAGAAGGGAGGAGTGGGGTTCGTTAATCAATAAGAAGTCTTCCCATTTATCAGTAAACTGGGCAGAGGGAGGGAAAAGCGTAAACCAATAGGGATTAAAACGCCAGGATTTAGATCTAGCGAGATCTGACCAGGTCAGACGGAGTTCCACAGGGGAATGATCAGAGACCGAACGGGATAGATATGTACACTTTGCAACATAAGGGAGAAGTTGCCTATTGACTAGGGCCAGGTCTATCCTAGACAATGCATCATATCCCAGGGAAAAACAAGAATATTGGGAAGTAGACGGGTGATGGGAACGCCAAGCGTCAACTAAGCCAACTGCACCCACCGCCATCTGCAAAGGAGAGGGGAAATCCACCTGACCAAGGGTCTACCCCGTACTAAATCTGTCTTGAATAGTGTCCCAGGTCGAGTTGAAATTCCCCCAACCACAAAACCGATATATCCGGCCATCTTAAAATAAAAGCAATTGCCAAATGAAGGACCTCTAACTGGAAAGGAGGGGGGATGTAAGTGTTAATCAAAATTAATGGCTTATTGTCAATAAAACAATATATAAAAATGTATCTTCCATACTTGTCAATATCCATAGTATTCAAACGAAAAAGCACATTTTTACGGACTAGTACTGATACCCCTCTTGCATGAGGAGAATATTCTGAATGATAAATCCGTCCCACCCACGGTTTACGTAGTGTATGGGTCCTAGAGCCGGATAGATGGGTCTCCTGGAGACATATAATATCTACCATATATGATTTAATTAACCTCATAACCAGATTACGCTTATTCGGATCATTAAGCCCCCTCACGTTCCATGAGAGAGAGTTTAAAGACACCATGGTGCTTCTAAAGGAAATTAGTATCTAGGAGATCGTAGAGGCCTCTGCCCACCACTCAGAGCTCCAAGATCCCACACTGTCCCCCAGATAATAACTAGCACTTGTATACTTTGGAAATGCACACACACAGCAATAAAACCCCAGTAACTTCGTTTCCCACCCCATATCCAGTCCCCAACTGCTGGATATGTGACCCAAACTTTAACCATGATATAACCTACAAGAGGCAAGAAATCCGCTTAACCTAATAGCAAACAGCTGCCGGTGCCGATCAAGCAGCGACCTTAAATCAGAATGGAATCAGCAAATAATTAAGAGGGATACCAAATACGATAAACCAATATTCTGTGGAATAATCCACATACATGCCAAGAACGTTGAGAGCTGTGGGAGGGGGGAGGTTGGAGTGAATGGGGGGGAGGAGAAAGGGAGGGGGAGAAGGGAATTAGGAACAGGGAGGGAAGCCGGGGAGTTGAAAAGGGAAGACTCTCACATATATATGGAAGAGAACAATAGATAATTAACCATGGCTTACAACGTGGTAGTACTTAAGGCAACATCAGTAGAGAACCCGTAACCAGACTGCAAAGGAGACTGCTAGAGTGAAAAGAATGAGTCCCCTAGTGGTCACTGAGGGGCACTCAAGTTCACCTCCGGATGCTTATCTAACCAATCTTGAGCATCCACAGGGTTGTCGATGAAATGGGTTCTATCCCCCACCTGTAGCTGAAGTCTAGCAGGGTAGATCATAGCATATTTCAGTCCCCCCTCCCGAAGCTTAGCCTTTGCCGAGGTAAATTGAGCCCTTCTCCTTTGGATTTCCAATGAAAAGGCTGGGTAGACATGAAGTTGGACATTTTCAAATGGGATTGGGCCCTTTTCACGCATGAGGCACCGTAAGGTGTCACCGTCCCGATAATTCAAGAACTTTGTGATAAAAGTCCGCGGAGGAGCAGCAAGTGGTGGTGGCTTTGGCATAATCCGATGGGCACGCTCCACCACAACCATTACAGAAAAGCTCTCTCTGCCAAATTTTTCAATCAGAAGAGTCTCGAGAAATGCCTCAGGTCTGGAGCCCTCCGCTCCCTCAGGGAGACCAATAAATCTCAGGTTACATCTTCTGAGGTGATTCTCTTGGTCATCAACCTGTTGGTGTAGTCTAAGTACTTGGGCTGTAACATAATTTTAACGTCCACAGGATTGGCCTGATCCTCCAGGTCACTCACTCTCTGCTCCACTTCTGTAGCCCCGTCACGCAGTACCTGCGCATCTTGACGAAGCAGGGAGATATCTACTTTAATTTCGTCAATCCGTGTGGAAAGCGTGGTTTGACAAGTGTGGATGACCTCTAACACCATTTGGGTATCTGGGCTGGAGGTCTCCTGCAAGGTGGTTGGTTGTTCTTTAGCAGGAGTATTCAGAGAAGAGGAAGAAGGCTTGTTGGTATCAGACGGCATAATGGCAATGCTAAGCATGTAAAACAAGTGGAGGAGATGATACGGCAGTCCCTTCCCTAGACAGCCACCACTCAATCCGCACCGCAGCTTATCTAACAGTGTAACATCTGGAAAGATGAGTCGCCCTTTAAGAATTGAGAACAGGGAGATTCATGTGGAGCATGTATCAAAAATTCTCGCTGGTAACCATACGAGGTATTTGGGGGCAACAATCCATAACATCTGGGGATGACCGCCAAGGTGGAGAAGCAATAAGAAAGGATGTATTTCAACTTGATCAATAACTGTTGCTGTTGTAATCTTCCACTGCCCTACCCCCTTCAGTCACACGGAGGAGATAGAGACCATAAAATAGAACAGACTGTAATGGTGGAAGCCTAAGAAATCTGCTTCTAATCAAGTGCTGCAATATTCACTAGGGCCGATAATGATGCAGAGGGAGTCCAGTATACTGACAAGTAAAATCCCCAAAGTTAATTTCCCCTCAGGAGCTCTCTATTGCCAGGCAGCAGGGACCGGGTGCACTCTCTCATCAGAGCAGGAGGCTTGTGGATATGTATCAAGATGGCAGCCGCACGTGCTCCTCTGGTAGTAAGGGTAATGGCGGCTCCACGTGGCCTCTGTCCTATGGGGTTAGATGTCAAACAGCTTACCCCGTCTCCTCCATACGCCTGTGGGTGCTGAGTGTCGCACTGGGCTGTTCCGGCCACTGCGTGCGGTCTCTGGGGGCGCCCGCAAGTGTGGGTGCACAGCGCCTGCACCACACCGGCCCAGAAGCCGTGTAGTCCCCCTCTGACAGTCAGCGGCGGGCACCGAAGCCACCACCTGGCAGGCAGGTTTCCTAGGAGTAGGCACAGGAGAAGGGGCACAGGAGGCTCCATGCGCTCCACAAAGGGTCGACCCCCACAGCAGGCCTCAGCTCCGGGTCCTGGCCGCAGGCAGTACTTCACCTCCAGTCCCGTCAGGCAGCGGGGGTCCTTTGAATGGCAGCGGCGCCGGAGTAGCGCTGGTGCGCTCCCCCGGCGCCACCGGTCCGTTCCCACGGGCGGGTGAAGCGGGCGCAGGGTGCGCTACCTCCTGCCTCCTCCCCCTGTATGTCCGGCGCAGCGGAGGAGATGTCAAGGAGCGGGCCGCTCTGCAGGAGCTGTAGTGGTAAGTGGATTTTATTATTTTATTTTTATTAGTTTTAGGGGGCACTGTCTGGCTACAATGGGGGGGTCTACCTAGCTACAATGGGGGCAATACCTGGCAACAGAGGGGGCACTACCTGGCTAACAATGGGGGCACTACCTGGCTAACAATGGGGGCACTACCTGGCTAACAATGGGGGGGGTCTAACTGGCTACAATGGGGGGAAAACCTAGCAACAATGGGGGCAAAACCTGGCAACAGAGGGGGGCACTACCGGGCTAACAATGGGGGCACTACCTGGCTAACAATGGGGGCACTACCTGGCAATAATGGGGGCACTACCTGGCTACAATGGGGGTCTACCTGGCAACAATGGGGGCACTACCTGGGCAACAATGGTGGCACTACCTGGCTACTAATGGGGGCACTACCTGGCTACTAAAGGGGGTACTACCTGGCTACAAATGGGGGCACTACCTGGCTACAATGGGGGGTACTACCTGGCAACAATGGAGGCACTTACCTGGCTAACAATGGGGGCATGGGGGCACTACCTGGGTTAACGATGGGGGCACTACCTGGGCTAACAATGGGGGCACTACCTGGCTAACAATGGGGGTACTACCTGGCTAACGATGGGGGCACTACCTGGCTACAGAGGGGGCACTACCTGGCAAACAATGGGGGGCATCTACCTGGCAACAGAGGGGGCACTACCTGGAAAGCAATGGGGGCATCTACCTGGCCAACAGAGGGGGCACTACCTGGCAAACAATGGGGGCACTACCTGGCAAACAATGGGGGGGGGGCATCTACCTGGCTAACAAAGGGGGGCATCTACCTGGCTACAAATTTGGCTCTACCTGGCTACAGAGAGGGCATCTACCTGCCTGTAAGGGGCACTACCTGGTTATGGGGGGCTACTACCTGGCTATAAGGGCATCTACCTGGGTTTCTTCCAAAGCTGTTATGCAGTTAGGTGGAGTAGGTGTGGCTTTTTTGAAGGGGCGTGGCATACCGTCAAGATGGGCGTGGTCATGCAAATTCTTCCCGTGGTGCGCGTAGCGTGCCGCCCACTAATATCTCCTGCTTTTTCATTTTCAAAAGTTGGCAACTATGTCTTATATCAGTGTTCTCCACACGCCACTGTGATAGGGTTGCAGCGTGGGGTATGAAGAGTTCTTTAGGAGTTTGAGGGAACTGGGGGAGGGTGGGGTTTTTACAGTGAGTTGGGCCCCTTGTAATTATCCTCTTTACAGCACACAGCAAAGGTAACAGGCTCCACTGTAGGGCAGTTTAACAGGCTTTACTCAAGTCCATTCTCCATACTGTAACTTCAGTAAACAGCAGTGATAACAGCAATGAAATCTTTCCTGACATTCACATAGTTTAGCTGCTTACAGGGGGGCTAATAAGCTCACAGATACCTGAGGGTTCACCAGTCATATCCTGTCACTCCTCAGCTGTGATTGCTGGCTGCTCTCTTGACTGTTGTGCAATGGCTCCAGCACACACAGGACTCTGTCAGGGCCTCTTAACCTCTGCAGCATCCTTCACTCTTTTTGCCTAGTCCCTGGACTACCCAGAATACTTTACTCCACCAGAGTTTCCAGCAACTTCTGTCTCCCCCCCCTTTTTCCAGTATTCACAGCACCAGCTGTAACTGTTCGATCCCCGAGTGCTGGACAACCAACCCTGCTGTGTGTTAGTACTTCTGGCGCCCTCTGATGGCCAAGGAGAAGTAACTAACTTACACTTGATAAGAACAGTGACAGTGGAGCTTACCCCGGGTCACATCAGTGACACTTGCCTCCATCTTATATCAGTGACATCGGGGCGTCCATCTTATATCAGTGACACCATCCTCCATCTTATATCAGTGACACCGGCCTCCATCTTACATCAGTGACACCGGCCTCCATCTTATATCAGTGATACCGGGCCTCCATCTTATATCAATGACACCGGCCTCCATCTTTTATCAGTGACACCGGCCTCCGTCTCATAACAATGACACCGGCCTCCATCTTATATCAGTGACACCAGCATCCACATTATATCAGTGACACCGGCCTCCATCTTATATCAGTGACACCGGCCTCCATCTTATATCAGTGACACCAGCCTCCATCTTATATCAGTGACACCAGCCTCCATCTTATATCAGTGACACCGGGCTCCATCTTATATCAGTGACACCGGCCTCCATCTTATATCAGTGACACTGGCCTCCATCTCATATCAGTGACACCAGGCTACATCTTCTATCAGTGACACCGGCCTCCATCTTATATCAGTGACACCAGCCTCCACCTTAAACGAGTGACACCAGCCTCCATCTTATATCAGTGACATTGGGCCTCCATCTTATATCAGAGATACCAGCCTCCATCTCATAACAATGACACCGGCCTCCATCTTATATCAATGACACCGGCCTCCATCTTTTATCAGTGACACCGGCCTCCATCTTATATCAGTGACACCGGGCCTCTGTCTTATATCAGTCACACCACCCTCCATCTTAAATCAGTGACACCGGCCTTCATCTTATATCAGTGACAACAGCCTCCATCTTATATCAGTGACACTGAGCCTCCATCTTATATCAGTGACACCGGCCTCCATCTTATATCAGTGACACTGAGCCTCCATCTTATATCAGTGACACCGGCCTCCATCTTATATCAGTGACACCGGGCCTCCATCTTATATCAGTGACACCGGTCTCCATCTTATATCAGTGACACCGAGCCTCCACCTTACATCACTGACACCGGGACTCCATCTTAAATCAGTGAAACCAGCCTCCATCTTATATCAGTGACACCGGCCTCCATCTTATATCAGTGACACCGAGCCTCCATCTTATATCAGTGACACCGGGCGCCATCTTATATCAGTGACACCGGCCTCCATCTTATATCAGTGACACCGGCCTCCATCTTATATCAGTGACACTGAGCCTCCATCTTATATCAGTGACACCAGCCTCCATCTTAAATCAGTGACACCAGGCCTCCATCTTATATCAGTGACACCGGCCTCCATCTTATATCAGTGACACTGGGACTCCATCTTATATCAGTGACATCAGGCCTCCATCTTATATCAATGACACCGGCCTTCATCTTATATCAGTGACACCAGCCTTCATCTTACATCAGTGACAAAGGCCTCCACCTTATATCAGTGACACCGGGCCTACACCTTATTTCAGTGACATCGGCCTTCATGTTATATTAGTAACACCGGGCCTCCATCTTATATCAGTGACACCACCCTCCATCTTAAATCAGTGACACCGGCCCTCATCTTATATCAGTAACACCGGCCTCCATCTTATATCAGTGACACCGAGCCTCCATCTTATATCAGTAACACCGGCCTCCATCTTAAATCAGTGACACCAGGCCTCCATCTTATATCAGTGAACCGGGAAAACTCCACTTAAATCGTGACACTGGGACCCCTTAAACATCACCCAACTCCCCCGTTTTTGGGGGGGGGCCCCGCTTTTTGGGGGGCCCCCTCCCCCCCTCCCGGGGGGAGTTGGCATTCCTCCCCCCCGCCTGCAGGGGGGGGGGGGGGCCCTTTTAAAATTACCGGGGGCGCAAAGTAGGTGGTGCGCACTCTTGCCCGCCAACCGCTCCTACAGGCGGGAAAGCGGGCCGCGCGGCCGCTCACCCCCCGGGGTCTCACTTTGCGGGGGGAGGCAGGAGGGATCGTCCCCCCCCCTCCTCCCCCTTAAAAGTACGGCCCCTGTGTGCCCGACTACTTTTCAGGGGCGCAGGGGGAAGTGACGCCGGTGCAGGGGAGTGACCGCGCGGGCTTCATTTCCCCCTGCCCCGCGAGGAGATGGGTTTCGGAGCTGGCAGTCTACAGGACCTGGTGAGGTAATGGTTTTATTATTTTATTTTTATTAGCTTTGGGGGGGCCCTACCGGGCTAACAGAGGGGGCAACTACCTGGAAACAAGGGGGGCATCACTGGAAAAAATTGGGGGCACTACCTGGCAAAAAAGGGGGGGCATACCTGGCAACAGAGGGGGCACTACCTGGCAACAGAGGGGGAAAACTCCCGGGCAACAATGGGGGGCACTCCCCTGGAACAAAGGGGGCCCACTCCCGGGCAAAAAAGGGGGTCTACCGGGGCTAAAAGAGGGGGGGGCCCATCCGGGCTAACAGAGGGGGCACCCCCCTGGCAACAGGGGGGGCACTACCTGGCAAAAAGGGGGGCACTACCTGGCAACAAAGGGGCACTACCTGGCAACAAACGGGGCACCCTGGCTAACAGTTTGGGGCACACCTGGCTAACAAGGGGGGCACTACCTGGCAACAAGGGGGCACACTGGCAAAGAGGGGGCACAAACCTGGCTACAATGGGGGATCTCCCTGGCTAACGATGGGGGCACTACCTGGTAACAAGGGGGGCACTACCGGGCCCCAACAGAGGGGGCACTACCGGGGCTAACAGGGGGGGCACTACCTGGCTAACAGTGGGGGCACTACCTGGCAACAGGGGGGCACTGCCGGGCAACAATGGGGCACTACCGGCTAACAATGGGGCCTCCCGGCTAACAGATGGGGCACTCCCGGGAAACAGGGGGGCATACCTGCTAACGATGGGGCCTACCGGCAACAGATGGGGGGCACTCCCGGGGCAAAAAATGGGGGGCAAACTGGCAACAAGGGGGGCACTCCCTGGCAACAAGGGGGGCACTACCTGGCAACCAATGGGGGCACTCCCAGGCGAACCGATGGGGGACTACCTGGCAAACAGATGGAGCAACCTGGCTAAAAGGGGGGCACTACTGGTAAACGTGGGGGCACACTTGCTAACGAGGGGGGCACTATTTGGGCTAACAATGGGGGCACTACCGGCTAACAGATGGGGGCCTACTGGTAACAGATGGGGGGCACTACCTGGCTAAAAGAGGGGGGCATACCGGCAAACAGGGGGGGCACTACCGGGGCAACCAAATGGGGGCACTACCGGGCAACCAAGGGGGGGCAAACCGGCTAACAGATGGGGCCTCCCTGGCAAACAAGGGGGGCACTATTGGCTAAAAAAGGGGGGGGCACCTTTACCTGGCTAACAAAGGGGGGCATCTACCGGCTACAAATTTGGCTCACCTGGCACAGAGGGGGCACTACTTGGCTACAAGGGGATCTCCCAGCCTTAAGGGGCACTACCTGGTTATGGGGGCTACTACCTGGCTATAAGGGCATCTCCCTGGCTTTTTCCAAACCGTTATGCAGTTAGGTGGATGGGTGGGTTTTTTTAAGGGGGCTGGCAACCACGCCGCCCATAGGGGTCTCCTGTTTTTTTTCACTTTCAAAAGTTGGCAACTATGTCTCATATCAGTGACATCAGGCCTCCATCTTATATCAGTAAACCCCGGGGGGCCTAACCCCCTTTTTCAGGACTTTGGCCTTCTGTTTTTAGTAAACCGGGCATCCACATTATACAGTGACACCACCCTCCATCTTAAATCAGTGAAACCCGGCCCCTTTTCTTATTAGTGAAAAACACCTCCACTTAATCATGACATGACCCCCATCTTAATCAGTGAACCGGGGGCCATTTTTAATTCAGTGCCCCCGACCCCCATTTATAGATGACACCGGCTTCCCCTTTTTATTCAATGACACGGGCCCTCATCTATTCAGTGACACGGGCTACATCGTCTTCAGAAAACCCCCCCCCTCTTTATCAGGACCCCGAGCCTCTTTTATACAGTGATAGGGCTCATCTTCAATCAGTGACACCGGCCTCCATCTTATTTTCAGTGCACTGGGCCTCCATCTTTTTTCGGGGGCAACCGCCTCCATTTTTAATATCGTGACCCCCGGCCCTCCTTTTAATCAGTGACCCCAGGCCCTCCTTTTAAAAATTTCAGTGAAAACCAGGGCCCCCAATCTTATATCAGTACACCGGGACTCCATTTTATATCAGGACACCGGGACTCCATCTTAAATCAGGGCTCGGGCCCTCCATCTTTATATCAATGACCCCGGCCTCCACCCTAATTCAGTGACACCAGCCTTCATTTACATCTGACAAAGGCCTCCCCCTTATACAGTGACAGGGCCACCCCTTTATTTCAGTGACATGGGCCTCCATCTTTATGTGACCCAGCATCCACATTATATCAGGGACACCGGCCTTCCCGTCTTTTATCATGAACCGGGCCTCCCTTTTTTTGACACCGTCCCCTTTTTTATATCATGACACCAAGCCTCCATCTTATATCAGTCACCCCCCTCCATCTTACATCAGTGACACCGGCCTTCATCTTATATCAGTGACACTGGCCTCCATCTCATATCTTTTGACACGGGCAATCTTTTTATGGGGGGAAACCCGGGCCTCCATCTTTATCATGAACTTTTGCCTCCATCTTATATCAGGGGACCCGCCTCCTCTTATATCAGTGACCCTGGCCTCCTTTTCCATATCAGTGCACCGGGGCTAAAAATCTTCTATCGGTGACCCGGCCCCTCACTTTATCATGACACTGGCCCCCCCTCATATCAGGACCCCAGGCTACATCTCTATCAGTTCACCCCCCCCCCACTTATATCAGTGACCCCGGGGTTTCCAAATTTTTATTCATGCCCCCCGGGGCACCATCTTTATTTTCGTGTACCGGCCTCCTTCTTATATCAGTGACATTTGGCCTAAAATCTTATATCAGTGACACCGGGCCCCCCCTTTTTTATAAAAAAGACACCGGGCCTCCATCTTACTTTTCAGTACACGGGCCCCCATCTTTTTTCGTGACCCCCGGGGCTAGTTTTATATTGTGCACCGGCCCTCCTTTTTACTAAACGCACTGGGAATCCATTTTAAAAATCATGAAATACCCCCCCTTTCCTTATATCAGAAAACCCCGGGCCTTTCCTTTTTACATAAAACACCAGCCCCCATCTTATATCAGTGACCTGGCCTCCATCTCAAATCAGGGGACACCGGGCACACTTCTATCGGTAAACACTGGCCCCCCATCTTTTCAGGGGCACTGGCCCCATCCATATCATGACACCAGGCTACATTTCTATCATGACCCCGGCCCCTCCATCTTTTTCAGTGACCCGGTCCCCCCTTTTATATCAGTGACCCCCGGCATCCATCTTATATCATAGTTCCCCAACTTTTGAAAAATAAAAAAAAAAAGCAGGATTTTTCAGCGGGTCCCTTAAGGCGGGCGGAAAAAAAAAATTTTTTGCAGGGCACGCCCCATTTTTTCCGGAAATCACCCCCCTTTCAAAAAGCCAACCCACTCCACCTAACTGCAAAACGGCTTTGGGAAAAAACCAGGTAATGTCCTTATAGCCAGGTGAAAACCCCCCAAAAAGGTAATGCCCCTTACGGGCGGTGAGGCCCTTTGTAGCCAAGTAGATGCCCTCTGTTTTTAGGTGGTGCCCCCTTTGTTGCCGGGGTAGTGCCCCCCATTGTTGCCGGGGCTAGTGTCCCCATTTTTTGCCACTAGTCCCCCCCATTGTTTTCCAGCTGTGCCCCTCCTGTTGCCAAGCAGTGCCCCATTGTTTGCCAGGTATTCCCCCTCTGTTGCCAGGTAGTTTTTGCCCCCTCTGTTCCCGGGGTGTGCCCCCCCCATTGTTGCCAGGTAGTGCCCCCATTTTGCCAGGTAGATTCCCCCTCTTTTGCCAGGTAGATGTCCCCCTCTTTTGCCAGGTAGATGTCCCCTCTTTTCCCAGGTTAGTCCCCTCGTTCCCAGGTATGCCCCCTCTGTTCCCCCGGTATTTTGCCCCCTCTGTTCCCAGGTAGATGTCCCCCCTCTTTGCCAGGAATGCCCCCATTTTTGTCAGGTAGATGCCCCCTAAAGCCAGGGTAGAGCCACCCTAAGCTAAAAAAAATAAAATTTTAAAAATCCACTTACCTCACCGGGTCCTGCAGCGCTTGCCAGCCCCGCCCGATCTCCTCAGCGGCGCGGGGGGTGAGAGAAAGCCCGCTCACCCCCCTCAGCCCGGCCCCCTTCCCCCTGCGCCGCTACCTTATGTGCCCCGCCCCAACTTTTACGGGGGAAGGGGAGGGGAAGACCCTCTCCTTCCCCCCTGACACGGCTCCTTTAACGGGGCACGGCCCTTCACCGTTTTGGGGGCCCCCTTTAAAAGGTACCACTACCAAAATCCGGGCCAGCCTTTTAAAAAGACCCCGCCCATTTTTTCCGGGGGTGATTTCCCCGGGGGGGCCCCCAAATACGGGGGCCCCCCCCGGGCAAAAACGGGGGAAAGGGGCTTTATTCTTATTTCTAAACCCGGCTCCTTCAAAATTCATGACACGGCCTCAATTTAATCAGTGACACGGGGGCCCCCCTATCTTAAACAATACACGGCTCCTTCCTACTTTTTCATGACAAGGGCCTCCTCTTAATCGTGACCCCGGGCTACGTCTTATATCAGTGCACGGCCTCCATTTTAAAACCCCACGGGAAAGGGGGGCCCCATCTTTAAATCAGTAAAATCGCCCCCATCTTAATCATAACCCCGGCCTCATTTAATCGGACAACGAGCCCCCTTCTTTATCAGTGACACTGACCCTCCATCTTATATCATGACACCGGGCGGCCATTTATATCAGTGACACCGATCCTTTTATATGAGTGCACCGGCCCCCCAACTTATATCAGGGACCCCGAGCCCCCATTTTTAAATCAGTGACCCCCCGGGGGGCCATTTATATCTGACCCCCGACCTCCTTTTATATGAGTGACCGGGCCCTCTATTTTATGTCGTGACAGGGGCCTATCTTATATGAAACCACCCTCCACTTAAAAATCTACCCCGGCCCCTTCATCTTATATCGTGACAACGCCTCCATCTTTTATCAGGGACACTGAAGTCCATCTTTATCAGTACCCGGGGGCCCAAAAGGGGGGCGGCCTTTCTTAATCAGTGACACCGCCCCCTTTTGGTGACCCCGGCCTCTATCTTATGTCATGCACGGGCCTCATCTCATACATGACACCGGGCTCATCTTTTTCATGAACCCCCTCCTCTTATATCAGTTAATGGGCCCCATCTTTTCGTGCCCCGGGGCCCCCCATTTTATACGTGCCCCGGGTTCCATTTTTCATGACCCGGCCTCCACCTTACATCACTGACACCGGGACTCCATCTTAAATCAGTGAAACCAGCCTCCATCTTAAATCAGTGAAACCAGCCTCCATCTTTTTTCAGTAACACCCCCCTCCTTTATATCGTGACAGGCCCCATTTATATCATTGTCCGGGCTATCTTAAATCAGGACCCGGCATCCATCATATCAGTGACCTGCCTCCATTTTAAACAGTGCACACCTCCATCTTAAATCGTGACCCCCAGGCCCCCTCTTATATCAACATGCCAACTTTTGAAAGTGGAAAAGCAAGTTTGAAGGGGGCAATTTCGGGGGCCCCCCCCCATAATTTGCATGCCCCACACCCTTTTGAGGTAAAAGCCACGCCCTTCAAAAAGAAACCCCCTTCCAGATAACTTGTAAGGGGCCTTGGAAGAAACTAGATTGGGTTTTGGCGTCACCCAGTTTTCCCTGGACTGTTGGAGGTTATTCAGCATCCGGAAGTGAGGGTCCCGCCAAACTGTGCCCCAAAAAGTAGAATCTCAGTGCCCCTTTTGAACCCTGTAGCCAGGGTAGTAGCCTCCTTGCCGGTTGGCCCCCCTAGCCCGGCGTTCCCCCATAGCCAAGTAGTGTCCCCTAGAGGGATGCTTCTTATAGCCAGGGAGCTGTCCCCTTTTTGCAGGTACTGACCCCCCTTTTCAAGGGGAGTGCTTTTAAGCCAGGTTAAATGGGGCCCCTTTTAGCCAGGGGAGTGCTTCTTATAGCCAGGTAGCTGACCCTTTTTGCCAGGTATGCTTTTTTAAAACCAGGAACTGTCCGCTTATGCCGGTAGTGCTTCTTTTTACCAGGGGCGTCCCCACTAGCAAGGTAGCTGTCCCCATAGCCAGATAGTGCCCCCCAAATAGCAGATAGTTGCCCCCACTAGCAAGGTACTGTCCCCATAGCCAGATAGCTCCCCCATGCAAGGACTGTCCCCCCAAACCGGGAGGGGGGGTGAATACAAGGTGGGGGCGGGGGGGCGGCCCGGGTCTCAGGAGGGTCACTCAACCCCTCCGTGGGGTCAGGAAAACAAGAGCCCACGACAAGAGAAGGAGAGGACAGGAACACAGACCGGAAGACGCTCTCCTCTCTCATCGTGTTGGGGGGGGAGGGGGAGGAGAGGGAGGGGGGAAAGGGGGGGAAAGAGGGGGGAGTGCAGCGGGCAGAGAGACCTGGGCAGGCCCATTAAATGGACGAGCTCACACTTTTGGGCAGCACCAAGCTGGGAGGTGCGCAAATGCTGTCAGACACATACAATGCATCTCCCAGCGCCCCGGGACCCCTGCCCCCGGGGGGTGCGTCTGGAAATAATGGCTTTTGATAAGGGGGCCTGGCGGCAAAATAATGTGGTTATTATTTTTCTTCCTGATGCAGGTTCCCTGACCTTCAGCCACAATATATTATGGGGCCCCTGTTGCGCCGCCCGGCGGGAGTTTTGCTATCTTCCGGAGGGGGGCATGAAAAAAACCCCATTTGCGGGGGAATCCCCCCCAAAAGCGGGGGGACTTGGCATCTATGTCTTATATCGTGACCCCGGGACTCCTCTTATATGGGAACCGGGGGGCTCTTTTTTATCAGTGGATCAGGCCCCATCTTTTTATCAATGACACCAGCCTCCATCTTTATATCTTTCACCAGCCTCCCTCTTACATCAGGACACGCCTCCATTTACATCATGACAAAGGGCCCCACCTTATACGTACACCGGGGGCCACCTTTTTTTCAAAAAAACATTTTTCAGAGCAACAAAAAAAAGAAAAAAAAAGAAAAAAAATCAGTGCCGCCCAAAACCGGATCAAGGTTATTTGAGCAAAAACTTAAAAGAGAAGCATTCAAAAAAGTGGGATTTATTCACCCAATAGCGCAACGTTTTGGCCACTCTGAGCCTTTTCAAGCTAAAAACATGCTCACAAAGTGGGATTATGTATTCAATCCAATAAATTAAAATTCATCAATAATGTACAAAAAAATACAAAAAAAAAAAAACTTTAAAAAAAATAATATAAAAGTATTTAAAAAAATTCAAATTTCCCTGTAGGGAACCCTTTGCTGAAAAGTGCTTCAAATAAATCCCCAAGTGACAAGATCATGTATACAACAGGAATTTTCTCATATTAATTATTTTTACAGTGTAAATTAAGTGATTTAAAACATAAGGGAAACGCTATAAAAAATCACGACGTCTGGCCCCAAAATTTTTCCCCGGCGTTCCTCGGGTGAACTGCGCAGGGCAGCTAGTCCAGGGCGAAAGGCGCAGTGGGACCCACATCGCGCACGTGCACAGGAGAGTTATTCACTGCGCATGCGCCACTATCCGGAGCCGCACATAAAGAAAAAGTTTCTATTTATGAAGACAGGAGCATTTAATGATTGAATCAATGCGAAATAAAATAAAAATATAACTCAACAAGGTATGAACTTAATGATACTTAAGAAAGTATAAACCCCCTGGATCAGGCACCCCACCCCTATAAAATTATCAAAAATGTACAAAAGGGGAGCCAAAGAAACTCGCCGCCCCAAATTGGGGCAAAAAGAACCCGGGGCCCGGGACACCTTTGTACACTGGAGAAATTTATAAGGGTCAATGTGAATTTTGGTCATTAAAAAGGGAGCATAAAATTTGCCCAAAAATAATGAACCCCCATCTCCAATAATTACCAAGGGAAACCACGGGCACACAACCCAGGAAAAGGAGCCAAAAAACAAGTCCCCCAAAATTGGGGGAAAAAAGAACCCCCGGTGCGGTTTATCAGTAATAGGGGGCCATTCAAAAGCGCATATTATTA
>JAODAL010054226.1:0-24768 GCA_025379985.1 Phyllomedusa bahiana | reverse complement strand
CAAGAGATACAGTTGAAATTTTGGCCCTTTGTTTGGTGAATTAGGCTCCCAAAAAAATTTATATATTTTTGGCGTTGAAAAAGACCTTTTATTTTTCAGAAAACCCACAAAAAACGCTTTTTTTAACCCCTGGTTTTAAAAATTTGGGCGCCAAAAATTGAGCCGAACAAACTATTACGTTTTACAATTGCGGGGTTTTCACCCCAAACACAAAAAGAGAAAAGTTTTTTTTTTAATTATAAAAAAAAATATTTTTAAAAACATTTTTTTTTAAAGGTTTTGGGTTTTGGGTTGGGGTGGGGGTTTTGGGGGGTCTTTTTAAAACCCCCGGTTTTTGAAATTTTCCCTTTGCTTGTGAAAAAAGGCACCAAAAAAAATTATATATATTTGGCGTTGAAAAAGCGGTTTTTTTTTGTCAGCACCCAAAGAAAAACCAACGCAAAATTTAAAACCCCGGGATGTAAATTGCGCCAAAGAATTCAGCAGCCAAAAATAAAGTTTTTATTTGTATTGTAAAAACGCTGTTTTTTTAAATGAAATACAAAAAGGAAACCCTGGCTTAGATCCCCTTTGGGAAAAGGGAATGTATATCCCTTTGGGCAGGGACCCCAACACGGAAATTTTCAGATCCAAAAACCCCCAAAAAAATCAAATAAACATTCGGGAGAACAGCCCTCTAAACCCAAGCTGAGACCCCCACAAAAAATGAGTTAAAAAAAAATCAGTTTTTTCAAAAAAGCGCTATCACCCGCACCCAGCCCCTTTCCCCCGGTCAGTACAGGAAGGATGTGAGCCCCCAAAGCGGCGCGCTGGGCTTATATAGGGGCGGGGGACGCACAGAATCCCCCCGGGTTTCACTAAATTGGCTTCATCTCTGCAAAATTAAAAGCAGGCTTTTCCTTCTTCCTCCCAGATCTTTCCCCCCATGTAGGCCCATGGTTTCGCAGCCTTTTTACCCATCAAAAGCACACTTCGTTCACCCGAAGTACCCCAAAGTTCGACTTCGGTCCGAACCGAAGTTTTCCTGAAATTCTAAACGAATTCCACTTCGTTAGAATCAATTCGCCCATCTCTAATTATTGCATACACAATCCAAGTAAATTAGGACAGCCCATAGAATTTGTGGGCTCTTTGAGAGGACAATTAGACAAAATCAAGTCACCATTCTTAGTACCCTAACACAGTGAAAGTGGTCATTCCAATTTCCCTGGTGGTGTTAAGTAGTGGAACAGTTCATGCCAAGATCCATGTAGGTCTAGAGTAGTTAAGAGGTTATTACAAGCATTCTCTGTAGAGTAAAAAGTTGATGTCAATTTTCTAGCTGTCTTGCATAGTAAAGGGGTTAATGTCCACTTCCTGGTGTTCTTGGTACTAAAATAACTAATGCCAAAATGTCCTATGATATAAAGTAGTTTATATTAACATCACTGGAGCGCAGAGTATTAAAGGGATTTATAGTTACATCCCTAGTAGCACAGAGTAATAAAGAGGTTATTAAGATATAGGTACATTGTACCTTTAATGTAGAGAACAACACATTGGTGGTATTCTGCTATCTAGCACTATTAGGCTGTGTCCCCACGGCAAGGGACAAACCGACCGGCACCCGTCATGTTTTGCGGCCGTCACCACGGCCGCGGGAGGGGGCGGCTTTTCACCGCGATGAGCGGAGAAAAGCCCTCCCACTTCATATTCACAAGTACAGATTCCGTCCGAAAACCGGACGGAAGAATGTGTATGTAGAATGTATTGCGGGTGGCCCGTGGGCGGAAAAACCAGCGGGCGGAAAACCCGTGCAGTGGGGACTGTTGCACGGGTTTTCCATAGGAGCCTGTTGTGCACATCTTCGGACAGTTTTTCAGGCGGTCTGCAAAACCGCAAACCGCCTGAAAAACCGGCCGAAAACCCATGCCATGGGAACCTGCCCTTATGTGAGTTCTCTGATACACAGTGGTATTATTATATCTATAGTTACTGCCACTTATGCTGTTGTTTCTGTTTGCTCTCATTAGGTGGTGGGGATCCATCTTTGGGACTTAATGAATTCTAGTTATGCCCCTGGTGACTAGATTTTATTATAGCCAGGGCCATCTTAAGAGTCTTATGGGCCACGGGCATAGCAGTGCACTGGGGCTTGCCTAAATACATGACAAACCACAAGGCCATGCCTCTAACCAATCCCGAGCACACCTTTATCATCATACCACCTACATTAGAACACCCTGTTGACTTCTTGCAGGCAGCCTCAGTCTACAAAAGTCATTGTCAGGGCTCCACCATGGTTTTTAGCTATTTGCACATCCTAAGAACACACAAACCGTTAAATAAGCAGCACCGACCCAGGGATCCTTGGCATGTGTCCTGGATTTCCAGGACATATATTCATCACCTGGAGCCCCTATGCTTGTGGTGCCCAGGAAACTGCCTAGTGTGCCCAATGGATAATATGGCCCTGATTATGGCCACACTACTGCTCTGGTGCTCTGTATATTTACCATGTGAATACCAAATAATGGCTCTTACTAGCTGTACATATGTAACATGTATATAAGGAATATGTCATTTATAATTAAACAAAAGCATATTGCAGTTTAAAATCAAACCTATTGGATCTTTGTTTGGCTGTCAGGCACTAAGCAGATTGCTTTGTCAATGGATCACACTGAAATTGACAGATTTAAATACAACTAATTTATCTACAGCATGGGATGCTTTTTAGTATTAACTATTGATGAAAAACTAGTTGTACATTTTTATGGTTTTGATAAAGATTTATGTATTTTTTCTTTATCACAAACACTAGTAACTAACTTACAGAAACTGATTATTTTACATGAAATTCAACAATGCATATAGGTTTATAAGAATCTACATCTTGAAATTAGCCAGATATTTAAATACACCGTCAGAGCAGAAGATCAACATGTGAGTTTTATCCAGACTCCTATTTGTCAGTGGCTGTATTCAGACACTGCTTTCTCCTGCACTGGCAGTGCTAATGAACAGAAACGCTAGAAGAAGCAAGACAGCATGGTTGGTCAAAGCATTAGAAGTCCAGGCAAAATCCAGATTATAACTTTTGCCCAGACTGTTCCTTTAATATTTTGAATGGTAAAAGTAGAGCCTTTTCTTCCCAGCTATGTGAGGAGACTGAGCCTTTTAAGGTAATTTAATGATACTATACTATAAAAACTGGTTTTCTTTCCGTCATTTGCACAAGAAGTTGGTCAGACAGCGGCATCTCCCTCCATAAGAAAATACCAATTCATAAATAATTGGAAAGAGTAACATAATCTAAGGCTGTTCAACTAAATAAGTTTAATAAGGTGTTTAATTACTATTTATTGTAAGACTACCAAACTATTCATCCATTGGTATAATATAATATAATACATTACTGATTGCAACAGGTGAGCGGGTAAAGCAGGTAGTGGACCCACTGGACCACTACTGGGCTTGCTCCAAGGGGTCATAACTAAGCGACCATCAGGCATCTTCACTAAGCCGTTTGATGGTAAGGACGGCTTCCCTGACGGCCGCCAGGTACGACCTCAGAGCAGTTCCAGTCAGTGGCAGCTGACCTGACAGTGCCCAAAGTGCCAATGCTTGGCATCAGCAGGAATAGGGACAATGATACAACAGGCTAGGGTAGAGATGTGCAGGTACAGAACAGACATAGCGACAGAACTAAACAGACATGAAGGATAAATAGATGCCAAAGGGGAAGGTTAAACAGAGGACCAGGAACAAAACATAAACAGAAAGGACACAACACCAAGAACATGACAGGAAACAAAGCAGAGACTCAAACTAGGACACTGACTAGGAACCAAGGCATAAACTTACAAGGCAACCAGCAGAAACCTGGCAAGAACAAAGACATTAAGAACATGGTAAAGAAACTCACAAAGACAGACAGACACATGGAGAACTACAAACACCATGGCAGATTCCACAAGGACACCAACATCAGACAACAAGGATCAGGCAGAGAGTGTGGGGAGGAGCAGGCTTATTATAACCACACAGGTGGAAGGAATTTGGCAGAGGAAGCCCAACCCTACTGTACACTGTGGGAACAAATGAGAGGGCAGCAGTCAAGATGGAGGAGCAGCATGGCCAGCATGGGAAAAGCCGTACAGCAACCGCAAATGGGTAGGCAGCGGCGACAGGAGCGTTCACGGTGACAGCGGTACCGCAATAGGAACCAGATCTGCAACAGGAACACAGGCACATCCACGGTTTGCAGCAGAGGCCGCGGCATAAGGACAGAAGCAGGAACACAGCCATGTCTATGGCCCAGAATGGAGACTGCGGCACGGACCGCGACACTGATGATCTTTACGATATCTCCTAAATAGTGTTAGGACCGTTAAATGCTATATGGCTAGTGCCACTGGATGATGAGGTTACAAGAAAACTTTGATGGGAACATAAAAGGGGTTAATGGCAAAGATTTGAGGTTGCCTAAAGCTCACATCACAAAAATGTTCATTGTAAAATGTTCACTTACTCCTATCCATTGTGTACATTCATGTGAGCAGTCTCAAAGAATGTGTCACAGAGACAGATCTCTAAATAAAAATGTGCAACCTCTAACCCTATTACCATGTTAGTAAGTGCAATACCAACAATTTTGCATCTATAGTAAAATAAAAAACACACATCAATTAAAATCATACCAAATGTGCTCTCTTACATCATGTTTATAGTACTTGTATAATTATGATAATTTATGTGGCAATTTACCATAAAGCACACTGAACATATCTGCTTATCATCAAAAGAAAATGGAAATAGTCAGATCTTTACAAAAGGATAAAAAAAAAAAATCTGAGTTCATCTATGGTCGCCGTTATTTACTGATGTGCAGATGCTTTTGATAGAAGTGAAGCCTGGAATACTTCAAGATACTGAATATGTACAACTTACAGTTGAAGTATCTTTAATGAACTAGATTTTAAGAATTCTGTAAAGAAAAAAGTTGTCCTTACACATATTGACAAAACTCATGACTGTATCAGCCTCACTGATGACTGCTCCAAGTGGAGGGCTTTGTGTGCTTAGAGTCGTGAACAGTGGTCTTGATACCCCTTGCCCTCCGTCATCTTCTTCCTCGCTGCACATGGCATGATAGAGATCCAACATGAACAATGGTGCTGATGATGGGAATTGTCCTCCATTTGCAGGTCTGGGTCTCCCAGGCAACCCCAGGATGGATAGTATCTCTCTCTGCATCTCACGCTTTTCTCTACCACTTAATTTTCTCTGGATAAAACTCGATCTCAGGTGATTTTTTACAAAACTTCCATTGGTAAAATGGCACAGAAATCCAGCAACGCAAAGTATGGTCCCGATATAATGTAGAACACCAGGCATCTTAGCAGATAAAAGAACAGTCAGTGATGAAGAATAAATCTGTTACCATCCCAGAGTCCAGGAGGAACACTTCAGTCTATGATCAGAAATCTTCTCTCCAGTTTCGCTGTCTGGATACACTGTTGTATATTATTCTCAATATATTTTAGGCACAGGAAATCCACAAGTGCGGGGTCTGAACTTTCCTCCAGTAACAGGTAAATCTTGCTTCCTCAAATAGAGAATTTATACCTAAGAAGAGAGAGAATTCCTGGCAGAGCTGGCTTTAATTTCCTTGAGTGATTACCAGTTCTTAAGCCTCCTGCCTGTTTCAAGCAGACTAGCAGAAACCTTCCTCCTGCAATGGGCTCTAGAGGTCTCCAGCTCTCTCTCCTTGCTCTGTAACTTGGCAAATTAAATTATAGGTGTTAACTTACAGTCTACCCAGGGAACGATTGGTTAAACTTTTGGTCAACAAGTTTTTATTAAAATTTATGATGAGATTTGATTATTTCTTAGGTGTACAGCTCTTTCTGAGTACCACTCATTACAGGAAATAATCTCCCGTCATATATTCTAGTTGCATATATTCTAATTTTACTCTGTGATACACATATAACCAATGATTAATTACTTTTAAGGGAAATAAGACAAATTTTACAATTATATATCGATTATATAGTGTCATTCTTCATTTCTCGTAGGTAAGGATGAGATCACACGGCGTATAGCAGCAAGTACCTGTATGCACTGCTATATGGCCGCTGTTTAGAGTATGCGCTGGCCAGCGCATACTTTGAACAGTGCTTCGGCCGAACTTTCGTTCACCTTCACTTTCCGCCACTCGTAAGCACCCGAAAGAAGTGACACGTCATTTCTTTTTACTACTGTGTACTGTGCGCTGGGGAATACATTGGGAAATCATAGCACTCAATGAGTGTTATGATTGTACTGTATTTGCCCAGCATGCCTTATGCGCATTGCAGTGCATTTACACCCCGAATTACGCCCCACAAATACACCATGTGAACTTACCCTAAGGGTCAGTGAAGAAGTGTTCATTTAAAAGTAACTACATTTAACCTGCTGTAATGTTCTAAGTTCAACTTTGGTTTTGTTGACATATTAAAATATTTTACGGATAATACCACATTTCAGGATCATGATATAACCTGTCCATTTAAAGGGCATATGTCATAAAAAATGACCTATTGTTTAACTCATGTTTTTATGTTAAATACATTTTTTATGTTGTCTATTTATTTTAATTCTGATATTTTGTAGCTCTTACTTTGACCACTAGGCCTAATGATAGTCTGACACTTCCTGTTCTGTAGAGAAAGATTCTCTGTAGTCTCCTCATTATCAGCACAGGCAGGATTATGCTGAAAGGTAACACCCATGTGAATAAATAACACAGGATCCCCATTCACAATAGGAGATAGTCGCAGTTCACCCTCTCTCCCTCCCTGCTCACTGACTTCTTCCTAGGTCATGGAGCACGCCTAGAAAATTCTCCTATAGAAATCAATGGGTCTGCTCTTGTTCACAGGCTTCTTTGCTTAAGAAGCTGCTGTAAAGCATCTCGCTAAATGCTGTTAAAAGCAGCTCAGGCAATCATATACAGATGACAGAATTACAAAATCTACATTCAGAAAATTAAAACAGCTAAGAAGAGAAGAATATGTATCAGAATCTCATTTTAATTTGTAAATAAAATATGTAGGTGATAGATTCCCTTTATTTGTGCATTCAGGTGAGATAGATCTGCTGCGCCTTTTTTTGTAGATTTTGTGAGCGGTTAGGTGTGGATTTATTGCAGATTTTACTTTAGATTTTTCAACATTGACTTTAGAGAAAAGGCAAAATCCACTATAGAGATATATCTGCAGAATAAAAAATCTGCAATAAATCAGCAAAGAAATCTGCAACGAAATATGTCCTGTGTGAACTTAACCTAACTACAGATGTATTTTTTTTTAGGTATGCAAACACAGTACAATATCAGCAGCACTATATAGGCACTAAAAACGATCAAAAAGAACGTAAGAATTTTTTGTAACAGCTTTTCGCTACTATGCAATATATGAAATTTTTTTAGGTTCTTAGTGTACATTTTTGATCAAAACTGTAAATGCCCACCTACCGCAACAAGGTGACCCCAATTCAGGTGGGAACCAATGCTATATGCTTGTTCAGAACTCCACATTTCAGGGATAGAAGGTTCCAGCTATAAACCTGATCTGATTAAAAAGTCTGTGTAGGTGGATAGAGTGCATAAACTAAGATGGGAACCAGCCACTTCCCCATACAAACAGTCAAAAAACAAAATCTGCACAGAAATGCTGTTCCAAAAAATTCTTATGTTCTTTTTGACTGTTTGTAGTGCCTATAGAGTGCAGCTGATAATGTATTATGTTTATTCTTATATACGTTTATTCTTCAAAATGGATATGCTGACCCGATTTTGTTTTTTGACTGTTTGGGGTCACCTTGCCGCAGTAGGTGGGCATTTACAGTGATGATCAAAAATGTAAACTAAGAACCTGAAACTTTTTCATATTTTCCATAGTAGCAGAAATGCTGTTCCAAAAAATTCTTATGTCCTTTTTGACCGTTTTTAGTGCTCATAGAGTGCTGCCGATATTGTATTGTGTTTGTATAGCTTTTGACTGTCACACCAGTGTGCACCTATACGTTTATTCTTCAAAATGGATGTGCTAACCAGATTTTGTTTTTTGAGTATTTTGTTATAGGACGGGAACAGTTTAACAGAAATAAAAAATGTTTCTATAGTAGCACAATAAATGACAGCTATTCTACATAATGGAGTCATATCCTTCTTGATGGGAGCAGGCATATAAAAACTGTTAGCAAGGGGAAGCCAGGGTGCAGACAGCATCCACACAGTCTTGATGGGTTATTTACCTTGATCTGATGGAATAAAAGGCCACTGTGACTGGAGATCATTGGCCTGCAGCAGCCTGTTCTGCCATAATAGCTGTTCAGCCCACATGTCTTCTTCCATCTGTTCTGCTGTTAAGGACTTAGGTGTTGAATCTCTATTGTTCTGGAGACTTTCTTAACCAGTTTAACATGGGTGACCCTTCCAGGAGTACCAGATACTAGGTGACAAAGCTTTAGGGTTCATCAGTTCTCACAAGCTTTACCACCGCAGCAAGGTTGAGGGAGGACTCAAGTCCTACTATTTATATGATTCACTCATAGTAAGAATGGTGATTGTAAAAAAAACATTACAATTTCTCAATTGCTGCAACCATTTTTCCCACGTCCCAGTTGCCACAACATTTTTTTTCGTAAGTCAGTGGTGTTAGTCGATGCCCAAGTAGCCTTAGCCTAGTACTTACATAATAAAGTCATATCTGTCATTATACTTTGCTGCTGTAACAACGCCATTTGGAACCTGGCCTCACCTATAGTAGTTACCAGTACTCAGTACTTAGATACCTCAAGGACTTTGGTAGAGTCAAACTGTAACAAACCAAGCAGCTGCGGAAGACAGTCATATAAAGCAATTATGAAACACAATGCTGAAATGATGGCAAGGCAGATAGTGGCAAAATAATGGATAAGGAAAAAACATGAATGTGCACAGACCAAGAAACAAACACTAAAATTAAACTGTGATTGCCATTTACTAAAATACAAGGAAAAATTCACAAAATGAGAATGAACCACCAAGAGTAGACAGTACTAATAACAAGAGACAAGAGACATATAAAAAGTCTGGGAATTAAGCACACTAACTAGAACTAACTGCACAAGATGAGGCTGTGCTTGGGATGTAATAATCAAGAAACAAGCTAAGTACAGAATACATACAGTGTTGTACTGAGGGGCCCTCCAGTGGAGTTGATTCTGGGGGCCCACCCAACAGCTAATGTACATGTCTCTGCCTCCTTCTTTTTGCTTCTTTCTCTCTGCCTTTCTACCTCTACCAAGAATGAAATTGCAGTTGAAAAGCAACTCCAGGTCTGTCATGCTCAGTGGCCCACCAGGGGGTTTCCCTATTCCCAGTGGGCCAGTCTAAACCATACATAACATACATAATAAACCCGATACACACAATCATGCAGCACTTAGACTATATGATGTCAAAACTAAAGACTTTTATAGGGAGGCTAATGGTTAGAAACTCCCACACTTAACGAGTCGTGGATGAATAGCATGGTCATCTGCTCTGCCTTAATAGATCAAATTTGGATCAGTTAATATGCAAGCACCCCAAACAGACTAATAATGAAAATAGTCCATTGTATTCTTTACTAGTCCCTACTAGACAAACAGCACATTGCCTTCATAATACATTACTCACAAAAACTTAGGGATATTTAACTTTAGGTTGACATTTCAGGATGAACAGAAAATTTCTTGATTTTTTTTTTTTTAAATGATCTCTAACAAGGAGCTTAATGGTAAAATTCCAACAGATGTTTGACCGCTGAATCACCCAATAAATTTAGGGAATCGATTTGAATTGTGATTTAAACAGTCCTCTTCATTATGCTGTTCGTATTTTGACATCATAAGAACAAGATAACATCTTACAATTGATCAAAAGTACCTCACCATTGCAAGGCTTCAAACAGGATGCTCTCTGACGTAAGCGGTCATCAGTGTGTGATGTAGTTAAAGGAGGTCCACTTCTTTAACTTTCTGTGTCTCTGTAGCAACCTGCTGATGACACTGTGACTCTTCCGTCTGAAAGCATCCTGCTTGAAGCCTCCAATGCAGGTATGTGACCATTGTAAGAAAGTTGTTTTTGGTCTCATGATGTCAAAATGTAAACAGCATGATGAGAAATGACTGTTAAATCCCAAAATTCAAATTGATCCCCTAAATTTATTGTGCAATTCAGGGATCAAACACCTGTTGGGAATTTTGCCATTAAGCTCCTTGTTAAAGATCGGCAAGGTGTGCAAAAAGTACTGAAACACTGAACAGTTGGAAATGTGCATTTTTAAGTTAAGAGATGGTTTCATTTAAAAAAAAAACGTAAAGAAATTTTGGACAACGTAGCTAATTCTATGAGATTGAATTTGAAATCCAGGGGCGCGTCTCTCCTCTCAGCAGGATCCCCTCCTCTCAGCAGACTTTCTCTCCTGCCAGGAGGCGTGTCTCTCCTCACTGCAGAGCTGTGACATCATCATTCTGTGTGAAACAGGGGAAGGGGAAGGTTGTCTGGAGAGGACAGTTATGCAGCCTCCTGCAATGTTCTCTTGTCTGTAGAGCCTTCAGCTTCAGGCTGGCTCCATAAGCTCCTTGCTATGCTATAACCCGTTACACACACAGCCTGAACTGATGAAACACATGTGAGGAATGCACACTGCCCCCCCTCTTCCTCCTCTGTTATCAGGCAGGAGACTGTGTGACAGTGTTATATGGATGGAACACAGGATATAAGACTGTGTTATATGAGGAGATCTATGAGTTAAACAGTCAGGAGTTACCCAGATCATTCACCCTAGAGCTGGGAGATGAGTATAGAGACAGCAGCCCTTTCAGATAGCCAATCACAGCACAGGGGGGCATGTCTGGGGTGTTTCCTGTCTGGGGGTGTATCCCAACAGGCTGAATGAAATGTCAGTCAGCCAATCACAGTGCAGGGGGCGTGTTCAGTGGCGGAATCCAACCGGGGTGTGTCCCAACAGACTGAATGAAATGTCAGCCAGCCAATCACAGAAAAGGGGGCGTGTTCAGACTAGCAGCTGCAAAAAATAGCAATTGATGCACAGTAAAGCTTATATCTGCTATACTAAGTGACTTAGGTAACGCAAACCAATTACAAAAGTGCTTCTTTTTACTGTCCCTGCAATCTGAGATATGATCTTTGTAGCGAGAATACCCCTTTAAGTTGATATTGAGTTGATTTAATCAAATTTAAGTTGCTTGCTAATGTATTAGAGAAAAAGGACTGTGGAAATTGTTGTTGAAAGGCTTTTTAACTGGTCAGACCTGGCAGGGAAATTACCTCCAATAAATGACAGTTTTCTTGCTTTTATAGGATAATTTATTTACGTGAAATCAAGGGCTCATGCACATATAATTTTACAGTTCTATGTGTAAAACAGATTTCCACACCAAAGAAATACCATGGCACCAAAGAAATACCATCTTAAATCGCTTGTCGTGTTTCAAGGCTTTTTAACTGGAAACATGACAAGCGATTTAAGATGGTATTTCTTTTACATTGATTGTCTTCAACCCCTTAATGGCGACTGATAATAATTTTTGGGCACATTGTTTTTTTTCTCCCCGTCTTCCAAGACGCATAACTTTTTTATTTTTTTGTCCATATAGACATATCAGGGCTTGTTTTTTGCAGGACAAAATGTACTTTAGTGCCATTGACCATACCATATAATGTACTGGGAAACCGAAAAGAAATTCTAAGTGGGGTGAAATGTGAAAAAACGCACTTGAACCCCTTTTGTGGATATTTTGGGTGACATGTATGATTTTTGGCGCTCAGACGTCACTTTTTATGCGCATTATATCAGTGTAGAATGTGTCTGATTTATGAACCTGCTCTACTGCGGTTCATAAATCAGGCGCATTCTAGCGCATAAACGTCATTTCTGGCTCAGGTAAACCACTTTGAAAGTGGTTTACCCGTTCCAGCAGTAATGTGCCTGGATTTGCAGCACTGAAGCTATAAATCTATAGCTTCATACGGTTCTTGTGCGCCCCGCCTTCCGTACACCCCCCCGAAATCAGGCGCATTACAAAGTGCCGCGGGTGCGCTGTACTGCGTCAATATTGGAGTACAGGCGATTTTAAACTATAACGAACGGGGCTGCTTTAGATGTCGGGCTGAAAAGATGCCAGACTTCTGGTGCAGCCCCGTTCGTATAGATTGCCTTTGTTTTTATGGCATTCACTCTTCAGTTTAAAAAAAATATAAACATTATCTATTTTTTAACTTTGTGCTGCAACGCTATTTTCTACAACCAACTATTGTTTTTCCACCTATGGGCCTGAGAGAGGGATCATCTTTTGCAGGCTGAAGTGTACTTTTTATTGGTACTGTTTTGGAATACACATTTTTGATCACTTTGTATTTAAAGGCGTGTTCTGGGACAGATCAATTCTCGTTTTTTCATTGGGTATAAGTAAAAATAGAAGAGAAGACTCCTGGATGCTCCCGTTCACTCCCAGCTGCCGGTCCATTCAACCAGGAAGTAAGCAGTGAATGTCCATCATTCACATGACAGCTCCAACTAATCTCAGGCCATAACATCACACGAATGTGACCACTGTGGCCTGTAATTGGCTGGAGCTGTCACATGAATGCTGATCTTCACTGCTTTATCCCAGGATGAACGCACCGGGAGTAAACGGGAGCGTCCGGGAGGTAAGTATGAGTCTTCTCTTCTATTCTCTTCACTTCTCATACCTCGATGAAAGAACGAGCATTAATCAGTGCCGGAACACCCCTTTACATTTTTTGGGGATGTGAAATGACCAAAAACCCCAATTTTGGTATTTGGAATTTTTCTTCTTCCACTGTGTTTCTACCACCAATCACCAGGCACCTGTGCCTTTTAAAGGACTCCTCCCCAGTTTGTTGGTGTTCCTGTCTATGCTTTTGTGTCTTGTTGCCTGTTGCTTGCATTTCCTGGTCTAACCCTTGGCTCACGTTTTCTGACTACTCTCTGCATGTCACCTGCCCTGATCTCTTTGCCTCTGACCTCACTGTGCCTCTGCCTGTTTCTTCAGTACCCGTTGGCACCTCAGCTGTCACTATGAGGGACCACATCAGGGGTAGCAACCTGGGAGTTCTCCAAAGCCAAGTCCGTCCAGCCTTGTGGCAGGCTCTGGTGAGGTTAAGGGGGTCCTTATGAAATTGTTTTTAACATGATTGTTATGTTTTTTATGGGTTATATCGGATACATGATTACGTGTTGGTAGTCAGGTGAATGGGCGTATTAAAGTTGGTATATGTTGTTTAAGGATATGCTATGACTAAGGAGAATCTTTCTCCAAAATGAATCAGGGCTGCTGATTCTATCATGTATGGATAGGATGGATTTTAAAATGTTTTTGCAACTTTTTATTAACTTTTTGGATGCTGGAGTTTCATTGAGAAAGATCATGTATCTGTCTAATTGTGGGCTACCTAATTAAAATGTGGTCTACCTACCTATCTACTATATTTGAGGTTTATCTACCTACTGTATCCAGACACAAAAGAAGTCTAGAACTTGGTGCACAAATGGGAGCCCCATAGTGTTTGGGCACTTTTACTGTTTGGGTGTCACAGGTGCTCCTACAACCCTCACATCAGATAGCAGACGCACCCGTGTCTCGGAGATGAGCGACGCCACGACCTGCATGTCAGGCCATGGGCGCGCTCAGTGCTCCACTCCATCTCGTAACTACTCACCTGTCCCCGCTCCAGCTGATGTCCCTACCTTCTGGCGCATGCGTGTCCCCACTCCCTAGGGCGTGCACACTGGCTTTGTTAGATTTAAAGGGCCAACACACCAGAGAGTGGTGATCATTGGACGCTGCCCCTATTTAACCCTGCCCCTTCAATGTTCCCTTGCCGGATTTTTAGTGCATTGTGCCTACTGAGAAAGCATTCCTGAAATTGTTCCATTGCTATTCTGTGTACTATACCTGTTGCCTCCGTCCCTCGACCACTAACCTTTGCCACCCGTCCTGACCTTCCTGCCTGTCCCCGACTACGAGTTGCCTAAGGATTCTGTACCTCACTACACTTAGACTGCCACCACAAGCAAGTCTCGACAGAGGTATCGACCTGGTAGTGTCCCGCCGCAGCAAGCCCTGCGGCAGGCTCTGGTGAACACTGGGACCTACTTAGATTCTGCTCTCTGCCGTAGCTTATACCACCACTTGCACTGGTTTAGAGGATCCACTACTCCTGCCGTTACATTGGGTCACAAGGTGGTCAATATTACCATTTGGGGCACTATGGATAAAGAGTTTGTACAGAGGTAGGAATTGGTAGGAAAGTGCTGGAAAAGTGAGGTGTCTAAGATGTTTGTAGTTGTAGTAAAATGGTTTATATTCAGTAATGGTATGGTGTATTATTCAGTCACTATGTGGTCATGATACATGGTTATGATGTAAAAGTTTTTGGTCTTAGTGGAATTTTGGTAATATTGGCCTTGGGAATCTAGTTTTGAATAGCAGTATCATTTGATAATTAAATTACCATTATTTAGTAGTTTTATACTAAGAACTTTAGGGCACATTTATCAAGGCATATATGTCAGTATGCTAGCACAATTTGTACCAAAAATAATGGCATACAAGCTTTACACCACATTTATGATGTGTTTTAGACAGTTTGCATTAACACGGCAAATTTCATGCGCATATTAATGGCATAGAATGTGCCTGATTTATGAACCCGCTCTACCGTGGGTCATAAATCAAGCGCATTCTAGTGCTCGGGCGACAGTTCGAATCTGGTATACTACTTTGAAAGTGGTGTACCTGTTCTAGCTGTAATGCGCCCAGAAATGCCTTAGCGAAGCTCCAAATAAGTAGATCGGGCGCATTACAAAGCGCCGCAGGTGTTATGTAATGCGCCCGGGAGTGGCGTGCGGGAGATATGAAAATGTATGAACGGTGCTGCATCTGATATCGGGCTGAAAAGACGGCAGATATCTGTCGCAGCGCCGTTCATACATGTCGCCCTTAATGTTTACTATCTGCTGTCCTGCTGCTTCAACTCACCTGCAATTAGGTGAGGAAAACTCAGAAGCATCTTGATTATAGGCTGGAGTGATGATGTCAACACACTGGTCTGTATCATTAGAAGTGAGACTGGGAGGGAGTACCGGTCAGGTGGCAGAAGCAGGAAGGCAGAGTACAGTAATTTTGGAGTAGACCCATAAAATCAACTCTTCTGGTGGGCCCAGAGAATTAAGTCCACTGGTGGGCCCTACATACCCCAGTCCGACACTGCACACGTTGACTCTAATAGGTATCATACAGCAACGAATACAGATAAAGCACTTGAAGCAGACTTAAGGTCATTGTTATACAAGATGTAAAATAAGAACTGGCAGGTAAGATTTCAGTAAGCAGATACTAGACAGGTCAAGGTGACATTAGTATAAGGCTGTAGCGTACACTTTACTAAGAATCCACACTCTGCTCAATATAGTTTCAATGAAAAATTTTCAACCCCCATTTCACATTAGGTTTTTTTGCATAATGTAAAACTTTTCAGCTGTTTATAAAAAAATAAAACAGGAACAATTTACATAGCTAAATACAACTAATATAATGTATGGTTTATCCATATTATGAACAAAATGTCACTTTTAGTGACTACTGCAGTCTCAGAAATATTCAACCCCTTCATAACAAACGTACTTAATAGAGCACCTTTAACTGTTCTAAACTACTAAAATGTGATGAATAGTCAGACACCAGCTTCTGGCAATATTACTGTGGAATTTTAGCTCAGTTCTCATGGGTAATGGCCTCCAGTTCACTAACATTCTTGCATACTACAAACCGCCGTCTCTTCTTCAATTCCCAACAACAATTTTCTATGGGGTTCAAATCAGGGACTATAATGGCCACAATTTTCCAGCATTTGTTCTGAAACCATACCATGGTAGAGGCATGTTTGGGATCATTGTCCTGTTAAGGCACAATGACACCAAAGCTTTAGCTGTTGTCTGGGTTTCCCATCTCTGTGGTTCCAGTACAAGAAACCCCTTTTTCCTTGATGCGCCCAGTGCTGGGGGAAACCCCCCCAGGGCCCCCTTACTCCCCGCATTTTGTTCATGGGACCGACTTTCCAGGTCCCCTTTTTCCCCTTATTGGGCTTGGGATCGAGGCCAACTTGGGGTTTTAGGGCAGTGGTTTGGTTTTTAGAAAACCACTATTTAGTGCACCTTCCCCAGAACCTTGCCGTGATATATCTTGCCGGAAAAGCGTCACTAAAAAGTTTTTCCTACTTTGCCTTCCCCCCTCCTTGAACACTGAACCATTCCCCCTGTTATGTTCGGATGTCCCCCCTGCCTTAAATTTTTTACCGCGACAATCGCGCCACCCTTTAAAAAATCACCAGGTTTTAGAAAATTGTAAATAAACTCCCCCCAACCATCTCCCCTTTCCGGGTCCCCAAAACGAACTCTTTACTGTTTTGGGGGGCTCTCTCCTTTGGAGGGGGTCCCACAACCCTGGGGAACCAAGTCCCCATGTAACCCAATTTTCCAATGAAAATCCGGTACTAATGAATTCAATCTTGTGCTAATTCAGCCCAGTCGTGTAAACCCCCCGAATTTACGATGTTATTGGGCCACCAAACAGTCCTCAGTTCATTCTCAAATTTACTTTTAAACATTCCCACCCAATTTTTGGGCTTGGGTAGTAATTTAAAAGGGGGGCATAAGAAGGCTTAAAAATTCAGGCGTCAGAAAGTCACTGGCTATGGTACCATGGCTCGTTCTTGCCAATCCCTTCGATTTAGTCCATTTTTTTGACCACTGCTCACCTGAATTGGGGGGAGCATGAGTTTCCCTTCTTATGTAGGGTAAGTGGCCCGCCCCTTAAGGTTTTTATTGCCGTTTCGGGCCCGCCTGTTGACAAGGGGCATAAAAAATTAGGCTCCAAGCAGGGCCATTATTCCCAAGCCCTGCCCTGCAAGTGCGAATTATTTTAAAGTTTGTTTTAATCCAAATTGTACCTTTTTACCCTTAATTAATTAAACTTTAATAATACCATGTCTAGTGCCTTTAAGGGGCTATAAACTAAAACTTAATGGGGGTGTGGGGAAATGGCCTCAACCAAAATTTGTCTAAAGAAACTAAATTTTTTCCCTGCTAAAAAACTAAAGAATATAAAAATAAAAACCGGTTGAGCATTGTTGTTTCCCTTCCATTGTGGCAAGAAACCCTGAACTAATTGTGAACCTTATCCCCCCTGTTCAGCAACTCGAGTAACAGAAAGGCCACCAAAACAGCGGGGGGTAAAAGGGTTTTGCACACTGTTTAAAAAATGGGGCTCTAAGAGTGATTGAACATTAGCCTTCTTTTTCCCAGCTACCCTGTCACCCGCATGAGTGGAAATATTCATAAAGTGTAGTACTTAGGTCAGAGCTCTAAAGAGTGTTTATTTTTGTTTTTACAAATACATTACAGAGATAAGACTCTGCAGGACTGAATGCCCAGGGTCAGAGTGAGGAGGTAATGACACTAGAAATAAGGAGGGGAGTGGAGAGGTGGGGAGAGTGGTCGTAACCAAGAAATGCGTGGCGCAAAGGAAAAAAAAATCTTCTTTTCCCTGACTAAGGAAAATCAAAAAAGCATATATTTAAAAAAATTTTCTTTCCCGTCTGTAATTTTTAAAAATCAATCATGAGCAAGAAAAACCCCTTTAAAACTTTTAAACTTTTGAACTACCTCACTGACTCAAAAACATTCAAGTGACATCATAAATTTGGCTTTTAAAAGGGAAAATTTCATGCGCATAAAAAGGGAAAGAATGCCCCTTTTTAGAACCCGCTCACAGGGGGCCAAAAATCGGGGTGCACTCTAGCGCTCGGGGGACATTTCTGGTCGGTATACTACTTTGAAAGTCTCCCTGTTCCAGCTGTAATCGCCCAGAAATGCCGTAGAGAACAAAAAATATGTACTTCACTAGGGGCAGTGCCCCCCTGCCTCCGGGTAGTAAAAGTCTCTGGAGGGGCGTGGGGGAAATTTAAAAATGTATGAAACGGGGCTGAGCCTGATATCAGCTGAAAAGACACCAAAATCTGGCGCAACCCGTTAATACATTTTGCCCTCATGTCTTTGTCATCCTTTTTGAAATCCAGTACTCATTTTTGGATCAACTTTTTGGATATTTTAAAAACATCTGTCCAGACCCTCTATAAAGGGCCCCTTCTGTAAGCGGGCCCAAAACTCAACTTCATTTAAAGATAGGCCCCATAGGAGTATGAGAAAAACTTACTAGGTGAACTGTCAGAGACCATGAACATGGGTACAGCTTTGGACTCTCCTACCATAAAGAGGTAATCAGCAGAAGGATGTGGGAGTAACAAAATGTGAGTGCTCTCACTTATGACTCTGTTTGAGTCCTGTGGCGCAAATGGATTCAGTAGTGCCACCAGGGACTGTAGGCTTTGATTCATGCTGGTGTTTTTCAGCCCACGGGAGGAAGGGGCATTTTACAGAAAAGGGCAAATTGTTAAAAAAGGTGCAAAATATAAGGGCATTTGCAAAGGGGAAAAAATTTAATAACTATGCAAGAACTTCACAGACGCTGTGCCATGTCCATCTGTCTCTCTTCCTGTCTGGCCTATTCTGTGCTAGCTGCAGAGAACCGATTGCTGGCTGCTCCTATCCACCACATCCATCCATTATTCTTCCTACTCTAGTACCCCACATTCTATTATCCTCATGTACTCTCACTCTGTTACACCTTTACAGTCAACTCCCATCTTCTGTTGTACAAGGTACCCAGCCTGCCTACCTGTTCCTCTCTACCTCCATTTTGATCCTCAATTTTTCCCCTTTTACTCTTTTTTTTCCCACCCCTTACCCTTTATTCCCCCATCTTTTCATATCCATTAACTTCACGGTTCTTCTCCCTGTCCACTTTTATAATTCCATTTCTCACTACCTCTCGCTTCCCATATATCCCTCCTCTGTGTTGCTATTTTTCTTACAAACTTTACGTTTTACATATATATACCATATACTCTCCTTCTTGGTCTTTCCTTTCTCTTCTTTTTTTATGTTTTTTGTTATTACTCCTTTTTTCTTCATTTTATTGTCTTTATTCTTCTTCATTTGTTGTCTACTCCTTTTTTTCCCCATTTTCAAATCTTTCCCCTTCCTTTCCACCCTTTTTTTTTATCTAGGGTAATCTTAGCTATCTAATTTTTAAAATGCACTTGATAAAGGTAGCGCTGAAATGTTTTGATCAAAACTGCGACCACGTTTGTGTTTTGTATTGAAGTTATTTTATGTAGCATCTATGATCTATAGCACGTTTTTGGCTGCCATAGATTATGTTAATGTACGAAGGTTTTTTGCAAGTAAGGGCTTGTTCACACGACGTTTTTGTGATCCGTTTTACGGATCCTTTAAAAGGAATCAAAAATTTCATGTGATAAAAGCCAAGGCAAAAAGCCATCGCGCACATGATGATCGCCATGCGCTTTTCGAACCGTTTTTAAAGAATTTACATTCAAAAACTTCTTGCATTTTACCCCAAAAGAAATCCCCCCAAGAAATAAAGTGCGCTTTTGGGTTCCTGAAAGCGGGGCCAAAAGCAAAAACATTTGGGTGCGTTTTTTGGATCCGCTTTCGATCAAAAAACGCATCTGTAAAACCATTTGGGTTTAAAATTAAAAATAAAATTTGAGTATTATGGTTTTGGGGGATATTTAGCTTTAAATTAATAAATTAAAAATTTTTAAAAGACAAATTATATATATAAAATGAATAAAATAAAATATATAATAAATATATATACTTTTTTATATATTTATAATAATATAATGTAATTTAAAAATATAAATGTTATAATAGTAAATTTTAAATGTTTTTTTTTTAATTTAAAAGTAATAAATATAAAAAAGTATTAAAAATATATATTTAGTTTAAAAGATTAATTGTTATTAATTCATTTACATGGGGGGGGGTTGAAAAATTGGTTGATTTAAAAAATAAAAAAAGGGGGGGGGGCAGGTTCAAAATCAAAAGGGGTTTGTACAGTCTTTGACCTAGGAAAAAAAAAAGGTTTTTTTCTTGGTCAAAGAAGGTTAAATTATATTTAAATTGCAGTTTTAAATAATTATTTTAAAAAAAAACTTGAAAAAACGGATCCAAAAAAAGGATCCGTAAAAGCATGAAATGCATCCAATACCATCCAAAAAAAGGGCAGCTTTGCGTTTTCTGGTCCGCTTTTTGGATGCATTTGCATCCATTTTCACAGGTTAAAAACGGATCCTTAAAACGCAAAACCAAAAAAAGATCCAAAAGTTGGTGAACAACCCCAACCTTCACTTTTGCATGAATTAAAAAAAATTGTATCTTTGCAACTTTTTATTTGGAAGGTGGGGATTAAAATTTATTTTTAGACTTCGTCTTTCCACACGCACCAATGAGAACTAGGAGAGCATGACTAGTGAAAAAAAAAGGGAAAAGGGCAAAACAGAAATGGGGGGAACATCCAAAGCTTTTGTAAAAAAAAAGAGGGGAGCAATCTGTGTGACAAGGGAGACCTTTACTTTTTTTTTGTTATCATATACACTTTGGGAAGACAAATTAAAAATGAGGGGCTTATGGGGGGCACATTCGAAAGGGGGGCATCTACATAAGGGGGGGGATTATCTCAGAACCTTAAGGGTGGCAAGTGAAACAGTCTGTGGAGAGAGAGGGGAAAGGGAAACCCTGAGGTGCATCTAGATGAGGGGGGAAGTGTGGGGAGCAGTTGTGTGGGGAGAAAAAACAAGTTTTAGGAGCAAATAAAAAAAGGGGTGAAGGGAGAGACGTTAAAAGTTGTGGGAAAGGGTAAAAATTTTTAATGAAGCACTTGTAAAGGGGAATTTTGGGGAAAAAGTATGTGGTAAAATTTTTATTTGGGTGCTTAGGGAAAACCTTACAAGTGAAATTTTTTATATGACTTTTTTTAGGTACTTTTTATAGAGCAAATTTAAAAAGTTGCACTTTGGGGGCACCTCACTGTTGCTATTTACAGGCACTTTGGGAAAAGGGGCTATTTAATTTACAAAAAAATCCCAAAAAAATGGGAATCTGCAAAGAACGGGAGTGACTATTGTCACTTATTTTCTATTTTGCCATAGGCAAACTTTAAAATCTACATTTTCAAACATAAAAACTAAAACAAATTTATTATGTACTTAACCTCATACACCATAAAAAACCTGATTTCTACCCTAAAATTTTTCCCCCCCTACTTCTGAAGGAAAAAACTCCTTTCCTTTAAATAAAGTCTGGGGGAAACCCCACCAAACCAAACCCCGAAAACCATAAAAAACTCCCTATACATACACAGTAATTAAAACCCCCCAAAGTACGGGTTTCCCAAACCCCACCCTCCCTTGGGGGCAGTTTACCCCCAAATTTCAAATGGACAAAAAAACTTTTTAAGGCTTCCCTGTAACCCCCCTCTGCAGCCTTGGGGATACTTTTTTTAGACAGAGGTGAGAAATCAAAAATTTAAAAAAATTTTTCATGCCTGACCTCCCCAACTAAGGTTTAAACCAGCAAACTGGCTTTAAAGAGGGGTAAGGGGGGTAAAGGTCACATGTGGTATAGCTCTTTTTTTCCTTTTTTTAATATCCTTTTTGGTACACCCCCCTTTTTCGGTTTTGCTCACAAATTAGCCATAAAAAGAATCCACAAAAACCTTTCCCCCCTTTTTTTTGCTCTCCTAACATAAACTGACCATTTTGCTTTTCAGGGCCACCAGGGCCCCCCAAAACAAAAAATTTTCCCTTCAGAAAAGGGTTCAACCATTCCATACGGGCTTCCCCCCTATCTTACCATCCCGCCCGCGCCCCGCGTCCCTGTATTAAAGGGAATACCCTCCCCCGACGGGGTTTGGACTTCCGTCCAACTTCTTTTTATATTATTGTTTCTTTGTGGCTCACCTAGAAGGGAAACCTAAACAAAATGGGGTTTTAAAAATTCCAAGGAAAACCCCAAAACCCCGGGTTTTAACCCACCTCCCATGAACCTCTTCCCTCCATTCTGAAAGCATATTATTGGAAATCCTTACTCCTTTGTACTTACCAAATTTGTTAAATTCTTTTCCCCATAGCCCACCTCCCCCTCTGTATAAAAAAACCATTTTAAAATTTAAAAAAAAAAAATGCTTATTGATTGGGAAGGCCAAACTCCTTTTGTACTTTTTCCCCAAATTGTTTTTAATCTCTTCCCAAAAACCCATTCTCCTCTGTGTCTAAAATAAAATATTAAATTTTAAAAAAGCAAAAAGGCCCCAAAGGTTTACCCTGCCCCTCCCTCCCCCCAACGGGGAAACCCCACCTTCCCCATTAAAAAATTCCCCCTCTTACGGTCACGGCTAGACCCCCAAATTTCCCATCACTTTTCAAGGGGGAATATCAGAAATTTTAAATACTTTTCGTGCTCTTTTGTGATTTTTTATACATGTTTCCCATATATTATTTTTAAAATAGAAAAAATTCAAACGCGTGAGTGGGAAAACAATAAACCCCTTTTGATAAATAAAAATTTTAAAACATAATAGAGGGGAAATAAAACCTTCCCAAACCCTGCTTTCTCATATAGCAACGAAAAGGTTATTTTATTATATGGGGTTCAGTTTTTTTAAAAAGTTTTTAAAGCACGGGAAAACCCCCCAAATATTCATATTTTCCCAATTTGTTAAAAAAGAAATTGGGGCCCCTCATGGTTAAAATACCTATCATCATTGCAAGACACGGGAAAAATTTGGGGGACAAGGTGGGGGCAGAAAAGCGGGAGGGAGAGGGGGGAGGGAGAGGAAAAAAAAAAGAAAACCTATGGTAAACCTTTTGATGCCCCTTAGTAAATGTTTTTTCCCAACCCGGGGCAAAGTACCATTTGACCAAATTTGATCAATATTTTATTTTTTTAAAAAAATTATAAAAGGGAATCAGCAAGTTTAAAAATAAATGCTAAAAATGAAAAGGGCCTTCTTTTAAAAGGCCTTTGGGGTTAAATGAATTGGGGCCCTTTTTAATCCTTCCTTGCCTTTTCCCTTTGCAAAAAAAAAACTACTTCCAGATCCCCCTTTCCCTTTTCCCCCTAGTTTTTTCCCCACACATTTTCCCCCCAAAAATTTTTAGCACCTCTTTTCACCTTTATGTATTTTCCAAAAAATTTTTTCTCGCTAGGGGGTGCCCACCCTATTTTAAATAGACTCAAAAATTTTTTCGAGATCCGACAAGAAACTCCTTATGGTTTTTCCTCCCAAAAATTTGGGGAAAGGAAACCCCCACATACCCCCAAAATTACCCCTCGGGTTTTTTAACGTTTTTAAAAATTTGGGTCTTAGCTCAAATCTTTCTCTTATCAATGGAATTAAAAAAAAATTTTTTAGTTTTCCATAAAAAAGAACAGTTCCCCACAGGATAAAACCCCCTTACCACCGGAGCCCGAAAACCTTTTTTTTTTTAACCATCTCCCTAAAAAGTGACTTTTGAAACAAATTAAACCCCCCCTTAAATTTTTTTTTCCCCTCTTCTATATGGGGACACAAGGATTTTTAAAGGAATCACCTCAGGAGAAAAACGGGAAAATCGGCCCTCAGAAAGTCCCAAATTTGTCTTCTAAGAATAGCTCTCTTTTCTTTGGGGCTCAACATAAAAGGTACCTATACATCAAAAATTTAAAAAATTCATTTTAAAATTTCCCTGTGTCTTGCTTTAAAAGTTTGGTTTTGGGATCACATGGGGGCCAAGTTTCTTTTTTAAAAAAATTTTGGGATAATGAAAATTTAGGGGTTTCTGAAAAAAGAAATTTTTTGGTTTAAAATGAAAAAATATAATTTTTATACATTTACGTTCCCTTTTTGGCTGAGACGCATTTCGGGAGTAGATTCCATCTTTTAAAGTATACAACTATTTATTTTATAGATTTTATTTGGTTTCCCTACTCACTGTGTAGTTTTTTGTGCCAATTTTTAAATTTAAAAATTTTAAAATGCAATACAACTGTTTTTAATAAAATCATTAGCCCCGAAGGGTTTTTTAAAACCTTTCGCATATTCCCATTTTTAACGGATGAATTAGGTGGGCTAGCCTAAACCTGTAAGAAGGAATTTTTTAATGGGGGTGGGATTTGAAGCGCGGGGGGGAGTCGGGGCTAACCATGGGGGTTTGTAATTTTAAATTAAAAATGAATATGTTATTAGCCCACAAGGAAGGTGGCCCATGGGAAAACCCTTAAAAACAATAGTGTACGTACAATGGATTTATGAAATTCCCCCAATGAATAGGCCATACCCGCCCGGGAGAAAAGGGGGGTTTCATGGGGGTATAAAGCGGGTTTTTTTAGTGTGCCTTGGAATGAAAACCCCTATTCTGTTTAAGTTCGTTTTTGGTGACCCAACCGCAAACGCAAATAATATAAGAGAAGGGGAAACGGAAGTTTCATCCAGTCAGGGCGGGTATCTATTAAAAAGGACCCACCGCATGGGGGTTGCTCGGTAATTTTTCCTAGTCAAAAATTGCCCCCCGGGTTGAGGTGAAGAAATTTCACCCCCCTCCCATAACAAATGCCCCCCACAATGCAAAGACATTCCCACCCAACATCCAACCAAATCTAAAATATACAAAAAGTTTTACCACAATGTGCAAAGTATAAAACTACTAAATTTAAATAGAAATTTACTTTTCCAAAAAATTTCCCAGGCAAATAG
>JAODAL010054225.1:0-24769 GCA_025379985.1 Phyllomedusa bahiana | reverse complement strand
GTTTTTTACAGAGGTAAAAAACGGGGAAACTGGGGGGGTACGGGGAAAAAGTGAAGGGGTTATGGATGTTTTTTTGGTAAATTGGGGCCCAGGGGAAAAATTTTGGGGCCCGGGGGAAAAAAAGTCATCTGAACGGGTTGGGAAACCGGATGGGGGAAAAGGGAAACAAATCCCATCAGAAAAGAAGTCTTCTGTAAAAGTCACAAAATGAAAACGTGGATACAGCATTATGGGATTTAATAAAAGGGCTTCCCACTTTTGAAAAGTTTTGTTGGTTTAAAATCTCAATTTTTAGCTTTTGTTAAAAATGGGTTTAATCGGGAAAAAACCCCCAAAAACTGGGTTAAATGAAAACCCAACAACTTGCTCAATATGTGATCCAGGTTTAAAAGTAGAAAAGTTTAAAGGGGTTTTGTTTAGGACTGATTTAACTTACACCCTTATCAGCATGGGAGTGGGTTCAGTGCCTAGGGCAGCATCACCCTTTTTAAATAGGGGCTCTCCCAAAGGGGCCTTTGGGGAAAATTTTTTGATGGGGATATGAAACCTTTTAATTTCAAAAATTTACATACACTCCCAAACATCTTTTTTTTTTTTTTAAAATAGGGAATAAATTTTAAAAAATTGAATTAAATAAATATTTAAAATAAAACTCAATAAAATGAGTAATTGAAAGAGAAGGGGCCCCCAAAAATTTCCTCCGGGGAAATTGTGTGAGAGACTTTTCATACAGAAAATGACGACTTTAAGATAATGCTATTAAAGGTGGCTGTATACTGCGTCTCCAAAAATAAGCCGAACTGCTATAATAAGCCATAGCTTTATTTTTCAGAGTTTTTAGAGTAAGCTTAAAATATGCGTCCGCGCAACCATTCCTTGCATAGCGGAGAAGAATCTGTCATCTTGCTCATGCAGCTGCTGATTTCCTGCCTCCCCATCATCCAAGTTCTGAGCTATAGAATGCTGACAGTCAGGGAATGATCACCAGCAGAACAGATAACGTGCACAGGAGGCTGTCTGACTCCCAAGTACAACACTGCGAGGGGGATAAACTGGGACACGGAGCTTCAGGTACAGGACTATGCTAGCAGCTTCCCATCACCTGTGGGTCTGCTCTGATGCCTGAAGTGTGCTTAGTGGTACTTTCTTGACCTATCTTCCCTGCGTTACCAAATCTTGGTGGGCTATCCTGTAGTCCGTGGCTAGTGATCTCCAAGCCACCTACATTCTGGTGGCTCTCAAATTGGCCTGTCATGACAGAGTTGCCATAAGGGGCTCCTTGTGTTCCTAAGCTGCTGAGTTTGTGAGTTAAAAAAATATAAGTAAAAAAATAAGTAAAAAAAAAATTGATGAGTTTTAAGCAAAAAGTAATCCAGGAAACTATAGGCCGGTAAGTTTAACCTCTGTTGTGGGTAAAAGGTTTGAAGGTTTTCTAAGAGATGCTATCCTGGACTATCTCACTGAAAATAAATAAATGTATAACGCCGTTCCAGCATGGGTTTTTGAAGGATCGGTCTTGCCAAACTAATCTCATCAGCTTCTATGAGGAAGTTAGTTCCAGACTGGATCGGGGTGAGGGACTGGATGTCATATATTTGGATTTTTCTAAAGCATTTGATACTGTTCCACATAAAAGGTTGGTAAGTAAAATGAGAATGCTTGGACTGGGGAAAATGTGTGCAAGTGGGTAAGAAACTTGCTCACAGATAGAAAACAAAGGGTGGTAACTAACGGTACATACTCAGACTGGATACCTGTTACTAGTGGGCTACCACAGGACTCAGTATTGGGCCCTATCCTCTTTGATAGTTTCATAAATGATCTTACACAGGATTTGCACAGTAAATATCAATATTTGCAGATGATTACTAAGCTCTGGGAAAGTCATCCACACAATAGATGATAATGTGCTATTTTCAAAGAGAATCTGGATAGGTCGGAGGCCTGGGCAGAAAAGTGGCAGATGAGGTTTAACACTGATAAATGCCAGGTTATGCACATGGGGAGGCAAAATCCATTACATGATTACATGTTAAATGGAAAAACACTGGGTAAAAGTGAAATGGAGAAGGACTTGGGAATCCTGGTGGACAGTAAACTTAACTGTAGCAGCCAGTGTCAGGCAGCAGCAGCAAGGCAAATAGGATTGTGGGTTGTATTAAAAGGGACATAGATACACATGATGGGAACATTATTGTCCCATTATACAAGTCACTGGTTAGACCACACATGGAATATTGTGTACAGTTTTGGACACCAGTACACAGGAAAGACATTGTAGAGCTTGAACAGGTACAAAGGCGGGCAACAAAATAATAAAAGGACTGGGGTGGACTACAGTACACAGAAAGATTGGCAAGATTAGGGTTATTTAGTTTAGAGAAAATACGGCTTCAGGCGGACATAATAAATATGTTTAAATATATTAAGGGTCAATATAGAGATCTCGCTAAAGATTTATTTATACCCAGGACTGTATCAAGAACAAGGGGGCATCCTCTACGTCTTGAGGAACAAAATTCTACATAAACATAGAAAGAGATTTTTACTTTAGGGGCAGTGAGACTGTGGAACTCTCTCCCAGGGGGAAATTGTCATGATGAATTCACTAACAGAGTTCAAAAAGGGCTTGGATTCATTTCTGGAGCGTGATAATATAACAAGTTATAGTGACTAGGATTCTGGAGAAGGGTCGTTGATTCAGGGATTTATTCTGATTGCCAGATTGGAGTCGGGGAGGAATTTTCTCCCTAACATGAGGACAATTGGCTTCTACCTCATGGGGGTTTTTGCCTTCCTCTGGATCAACACTTTAGCAACACTTTAGCAAAAATGGGCTGAACTGGATGGATGTATGTCTTTTTTCAGCCTCACAAACTATGTAACTATGTAACTATATGAGTTAAAAACGTAAGACCTACCCCAATAATAAACCCTATCTGTTTTTTGGGAAAAATAAATAAATAAAGGCCACATGTATGAAAAGTGTCTAGGTTTATAACTCACTTTGTTTCCCATTGTAACCAATCAAAGTGCCCCTTTCATTTCATATAGTGCTCTGGAAAAAAGAGAGAGGCTCTCTGATTGGTTGCTATGGGAAACATAGTGAGTTTTAAAACTTAACACTTTTCATACATGTGGCCCTAAGTGTTTTATGTTTGGAGAAACATGGTATTATATAAGGGGTGTACTTAAATTTTTATGTATGGGTTTTTCATTTTGGCTTCATCTCTGTTAAATAATTAATGATACATTGGAATCTGTTGTGTGGTGCTATTCATTTGAGATTGTATTTAATTAAATTAAAGACATTTAAGAACAATGGGGAAGATTTAGTAATGATGTCTAATATTTAGACTAGACAGTCTAACAATGTGCCACATTTATAATAGTGTTGATAAATCTGTTACATGTTTAGACTGTCTAGTCTAAATTTACACCTTTCATTAGTTAGCTTACTGTATGCCACTATTTGCACCAACATTTTGGCATAGTTTTTTGGTGAACACCATTGCATGATAAGCCATCACCCTTTCCAATGTAGCTATGGCCCTTTGTGTTGGATGCGGTGCACAAGTATCTAGAAACTAACTAAACAAATATAGCATGTGATGTAAAGAAAGTATGCTAGTATTTTTAATGAAAATTGTCCAAGAGTCCTGTCACAATTGCCATTTTTATTATTGAAAAATTACAGACCTACAAATAGCCTATTTTAGGCTGAAGATCAGCAGCGAGTAGAAACCTCCCATTCTGTAGATGTCCCGTGAACATCGATAGTCTTTTTATAAGCTGAAAGGTGTAAATAGCCTGTTTGTAGACTGGAGAGTACAAATAGCCAGTTTACAGACTGAAGTTTGCAAAAAAGTGTATAAGCTTCTAACACCCACACACTTAAGACACCCTCACATAATAGATAACATATAAAGAAAGGGAGGGTATGACTGATGAAGGTTCATCAGTCCAATAAGTGAGCCAAACATGGATGTGACAAAGTTTAACTTGACAGTGATATTGTACTGCACACAGGAATCTGTTCTTAGATCACAGTAAAGGCCACTGAAAAGCATTGAAAAAGTTGAGGTAACTTTCTGTGCCACAGTATCATAGAGCATTAATTGTCAATTTATGCTTTGCAATATCTGTTCTATAAAGAAAATCAGCAGTAAATAGCAGTCTACTCTAGTAAATGAATGACAGGTTACTTATACTAATAAACGTTAGCAGTTGTCCAGTGTACAGAAAATCAATGGCAAGTGTAGCAAACTAGGGAAAGTCATTGACAAGCAGCAATCCAGCAGGTCAGCCAATGTTAGCTTCAAACAGCTGTCCAGCAATGCAGAGAACTTTAGCAACCGTCCAGCACTTCATGAAAAGTCAATGACAAGCAACAGTCTAGAATATCATGAACAGTGTTAAGGACCCCCGGAGCAGATAAACAGATAGGGACAGACAAACAGTTAGCCCTATGGCTAGGCCCCCAAAATCCATCCCTGTCTACTTGCCCGTCCAACCTTAAGTGGTCAGCGACAACTGGGTGGTGGTCACTATGCAAACAGAAAACAGATAAGACATACAAAACACAATAGCAAGAAAGTCAGCAGAAAAGGGTCAAAACCAGGAAGAGCACAACAGTACTAAATGACAGGCAGAAACGGAGATTAGAAGACAGGCAAAAGGTCAGAATTCCAGGTAATCCAAAAGAGCAAACACAACTCACCAGTTCAAGACAAAATAGACTATCACTAGCGATGTTCTTAAATGGCATGTCAGAGTCCCAGCCCAGATTATGATTGGACCGGTCCCCTGACATCCAAAACAGACAGAACACAGCCTGAGTAGCAAAGGCAGCTGTCGATAACACTCAGTCCAAATTACCTGCAGCCCAACACAAGGCTGCAGAAGCAGTAGACAGGTGTGAGAACCTGTCAATCAACCAACCAAAGTCAGCTCAGAAATCAGACAGTGTTCAGACCAGGGTAAAATGCATGCACAATACAGACACTACTATGGCCAAAAGCACAGTTTCCACTGTACCTTATGGGCAGAGGACAGCGCTGTGTCCTGAACAGAGATGGTCACAACAAAGAGTTAGAGACAAACAACAGTCCTGAACATCATGACAGTCAATGACAAGTAGTAGCCCAGGGTATCATGAAAAGTCAGTAACAAGAAACATTCCAGGACATCATGAAAAGTCAGAATCAAGCAACAGACAAGCACATCATGAAAAGTCAGTGACAAGTAACAGTCCAGGACATCATGAAAAGTCACGGACAACAAACAGTCTAGCACATCATGAAAAGTCAGTGACAAGTAACATTCCAGGACATCATGAAAAGTCAGTAACAAGTAACATTCCAGGATATCATGAAAGTCAGTAACAAGTAACATTCCAGGATATCATGAAAAGTCAGTAACAAGCAACAGTCCAGGACATCATGAAAAGTCATGGAAAACAAACAGTCCAAGACATCATGAAAGTCAGTAACAGGTAACATTCCAGGACATCATGAAAAGTCAGTGACAGCAAACAGTCCAGAACATTATGAAAATTCAATGACAAGAAGGAGTCCAGTGCATCATGACAGTCAGTGACAAACAACAGTCCAACATATCTTAGTTACATAGTACGGTTGAAAAAAGACATACATCCATCAAGTTCAATCATAAAACGTCAGTAATAAGCAACAGTCCAGAACGTTATGAGAAGTCAGTGACAAACACCAGTCCAGCAGCAGTCCAGCATATCATAAAAAACAGCAGCAGTCCAGTACTGCAGGGAAGGTCAGTGGCTGCAGTCCATTTTGTCAAGTAAAATCAGCTGCAAGTTACAGTCCAATAAGCCATAGAAAGTCAGAGAGAGTAAATTCTGAAATGTCTGTGAATGATTAATTAAATTGTGATTGTTCAGTTAAAGGGGTTGTCTCGCTACAAAGAATAGCTTTCAAATTGTAGGGAACACAAAATAAAGACATTTTCCAAATATATTGCATTGTTCCTCTGTTTTCCCTAAAGAGATACAAGTGAATTTATTACCTCCATGGCTATTTCAGTTCCCTCAGTAACCGACCTGTAAACAAATCTCCCTGGGCTGTTTGTTCAATGAGATAACAGAGAGTGAGTCATCACACAGGTTGGCAGTGTCAGTCAGTGTCCTGTGCTGCCAGACAGTAAAAAGCTTGATTTATCTCAAGTAAACAGCTCTGTAATTAGGGCTTTTGTTTTGGGGATCAGATAAGAAGTCCTGCTAGTAGTTTGAGAAGCTAATCTAATCTAATTAGCATCTGAAAGCACAGAGCTTATGCTGTACAAGCACGGAGCTTATGCAAATTAGTCTGAACCAGGAAGTGACAGAGAATTTCTTTCATGCATTCTTTGAAACCCTGTGGGGAGACAACTCCTTTACGTTTTCAATGGAGTACTTAGGATAATTGGGCAAGAAGCATCTATGACTTCTGAAAAAAATATTCATTTGATATCATTGTAGAATTGTTAAGGTAACTTGCCTTTGTTTCTCAAAGCCCATTATATGTTTAAGGTAAATGGCTTTCTTTTTTCTGATATGTCTGTAATAATAGAGCTGCCCAAGTAATTGCTTATCTCCAAAAATGTTAAAAAACAATTCGCTTTTATCTATTGCTGAAGCATATTTTTTAATATGTATTTAAGACTTTTATATAGAGAACCAAATGTAAGGGATCATTAGAAATTTTTCCCAAATGAATTATTAACTACCTTTCTAACTACTTAAAGCAGATGAAATAAGTATTTAACACATCACCAATTTGTTTAAATAAACATATTTCTAAAGGTGCTATTGACATGGAATACTCACCAGATGTCGGAAACAACCCATCCAATCCACACAGGCAAAGAAATGATAGACGTCCATAAATTAAGTTACATATAAAAATGAGAACTGGCAAAGGGAAAAAGTATTTGAATCATGAAGAATGGCTAGATGCTAAGACACCAGGAGTTTATGAGGTCTTAGCCTTGGTAAATAATTATTTAACAATGGAAAAAGTGGAAGTGAATTTTCCAAACTGGAAAAATTATTTACAAAATGGAACGTCTCTATATGTAATTTCTTGGATAAGGAGGAGATCAAAATCTTGGTAACTCCTTTTAAACACACCAAATGGTACCTAGAAGGAGAGCTGGGGGAACATTAGGGAGCTTTAAGGTCTGAGATATAAAGTAGTAGAGTAATAATACTCATTTGATATAGAGATGCATGGCACCTGCGGACCTGGTGATTATGACAAATGGCAGTTCCTTCTTTAAAAAACAAGTAATTTTGAAGGTCACATATTTCTCATATGTTTTGGGCAACCTTTTAGTGAACTTTTTTCAGATTTTTTTTTTGTTTTCTAGTTCTCCTTTTTATTTATAATGTGATATCCCCTTTAAAATTTGTTTTGCTAGATTTTGTCATTTTTGCTTAGATATATAGTTCTAAAAGGACCCTTGAGGATCTCCTGCTGTCTTGAAGAGCTCAGTATTTTTCGAAGTCGCTTCTGAAATCAGATCTCTGTCCCTCTATTCAAAGATGTTGTGCATTGAGCATACTCTCACAAGTGCTAGTCTTTTAGGGGTGCCATTTGACAAATCTTTTCTTATACCTATTATTTGCATACCACTTATATGTTAAAGGAAGACACAAGACGAAGGTGAAATGTACTACATTTTAATTGTCAAATATTTGTCAGCTATTTTAATACAATACAGCAGTTTGAATGTTTTATTGTATATCTTATTGCAAAAAATTCAATAAAAACACATATATAAAAAGAAAGAAAATCTGCCACTTAGTAAAAATGTTTGTCATCGGGTTCAACTAATGGCCTATAAAAAGATGTCTCATTACCAGAATGCCACACAAGAAACATATCATGAGAGGTAAAACCAGTAAGCTGTCTTAAGACCTGCACTATCTTATTGTTACTGATAGCATTGGAAACAAAAGAGTTTCTAAACTTCTGAAGATTCCAGTTGCACTGTTGGGGCCATAAGCTACTTTATAACTTTGAAATTCATAAGTCACCATCATTTCAATTAAATTAATTTATTACAAATAACAAATTGTAAAGGCCAACACTGGATCAAAGCCTTTGCTTAGATAAAAATAAAAATGTGTTCTCATTTACCTTCCTTCTTAGCTGGACATACTAAATCCTGATTTAAGTGACTTTTAAAAACACAACATGATTTTGCAGTACTTTGTCTGAAGTTTTTTTCTGCAGTAATTTTCTACATGTGTCCACCCATAGGTTGTAATACAGCCTGACAAGACTTTTAACTTGTTTCAATAATGTATTGAATTTGTTGGGTGAAAAATTGGAGTTCTTGATAAAATTTACAGAAAAATAAAGCGGGCTATTTTTTGTCTTTTTTTTTGCAATGTGCATTTGGAGGAGTGTCCGTCTTCATCTTGACCAGGCACTCCTTCTATTTACCTGAGGTCCTTATGTTCGGTGTGAATTGGCCTGAATTAATAGTGGCTTGCACCCCAAAAGAGAGCAAAGTCTATTATTATTCTTATTCTTATTATTATTCTTCTTATTATTATTATTATTATTATTATTATTTATTTTTGAGCGCCCTTGGTTCCAGAGTGCTGTACATTCAGGTTTCATACATAACATAGGTCAAACAAGTACAAAGGTGACAAATTAGTAACTAACAACTGGTACAGAAGGAGAGAAGTCCCTGCCCGTGAGGGCTTACAATCTAAAAGGAAGGTGGGAAGAGACAGGAGGTGAGGGGCAGACATGTTTGTGGGCCGGTGTACTGGTGGTGGGATTATTGTTGTGTATAAGCAATCCTGAAGAGATGGGTTTTCAGGTTGCTTTTGAGGCTGGTGAGATTGGGGGAGAGTCTGAGGTGTTGGGGTAGTGAGTTCCAGAGTATGGGGGAAGCACGGGAGAAGTCTTGGAGACGGTTATGTGAGGAGTTGACACGGGGAGAGCAGAGGAGAAGGTCCTGTGAGGAGCGGAGATTGCGTGAGGGGAGATATCTGGAGATTAAGGCAGATATGTATGGAGGGGAGAGGTCATGGAGAGCCTTGTAGGTCAAGGTTACTAACTTGAACTGGATTCGCTGGGCAATGGGAAGCCAGTGAAGGGATTGGCAGAGGGGAGCGGCAGAGGAGTATCGAGGAGAGAGGTGAATCAGACGGGCAGCAGAGTTAAGGATGGATTGGAGGGGAGCGAGGGTGCTAGCTGGGAGGCCACAGAGAATGATGTTGCAATAGTCTAGGCGTGAGATGACGAGGGCATGGACCAGCATTTTTGTGCTTTTGAAGTTAAGGAATGAGCGGATACGGGAGATATTTTTCAGGTGGAGGCGGCAGGCAGAAGTGAGGGTTTGGATGTGCGGTTTGAAGGACAGATTGGAGTCAAGGGTTATCCCAAGGCAGCGGACTTGTGGAGCTGGTATGAGAGTGTAGCCATTGACTGTGATAGAGAGATCAGGTGGAGGGATGGAGGGGGACGGTGGGAAGATGATGAATTCAGTTTTCTCCACGTTTAGCTTCAGGAGACGTGAGGAGAAGAAGGAGGATATGGACGAAAGACAGTCTGGGATCCGGGAGAGAAGAGAGTTAATATCTGGGCCGGAGATGTAGAGTTGGGTATCATCAGCATACAGATGGTATTGAAAGCCATGCAATGCTATTAGTTGACCCAGACCAAGAGTGTAGATAGAAAAGAGTAGTGGGCCCAGGACAGACCCCTGGGGGACACCAACAGAGAGCGGGCAAGGCGAGGAGGTGGTGCGTGAGTGAGAGACGCTGAATGTCCTATCAGTTCGGGTTATGATAAAATTTACAGAAAAATAAGGCGGGCTATTTTTTGTCTTTTTTTTTGCAATGTGCATTTGGAGGAGTGTCCGTCTTCATCTTGACCAGGCACTCCTTCTATTTGCCTGAGGTCCTTATGTTCGGTGTGAATTGGCCTGAATTTATAGTGGCTTGCACCCCAAAAGAGAGCAAAGTCTATAAATAATGACCGAGCTGAAGAGGTTACCTTGATGTGGTAGGTGGGAATACATAATTTGATCAAAATGTGCACTAAAAACCTTTATTTTATACACAAAAAAAGTAATAATGCAGTTTAAAGTGTTCGATTATTGTGTGTGTTTTAGTGTCTGCTCGGTATTGTTATATTTTTTGCGTTGGAGAATTTGCTTTTTGCACTGTAGCCACAACAGCTTGCATCATTGTCCATTTCTTTTGTGTTTCAAGGTAATGACTTATTTTAGTATTTTTCATATGTAATATGGCATATGCTGAATTGCAGTAATACCACAAAGTACACTGAGACAGGAATCTGGTTGCTGTAAATAATTTGTTTGCACAATTGGTTTTTACAAATCGGACTGCACTATATGACGTTATATGATATCAACTTTGACAGCAATTTATTTCTCTGAATGTGCTAAAAACAAACACTAAGATAATCAATTTGTTCCCCTTAATAGTCATATGGTTCTTTCATGTCCTACATCCAGGTGGCTTTTGTGTAGTTTAATTATTGCTTCACTGAGGATCAAATTCAAAATTGGCTGTTATGACCAAGACAAGCTGAATGAATAGTCCTGTTGCTGTTCAATAAGTGATTTGGAGGCACAGGACTACTGGACACATAGAGAAAAGAGATAGATTTTTCAGTCATTGTGTATACATCACAGTAAATATAACAACATAGATGAAGGAGTGGAAGAAAAGAAGCTTGTGATAAAGATTATCTTCTATACAAATTAATTCATATTATATAAACCATGTCATTAAACTGTTGCAAGTTTTATTACAAAAGCTTGAGGTCTTGTGAACATTACCATTACCATAAATAGACTAGATTTCCTTGAATTATTTATTTTTTTACAGATAAAGCTGAAAATGTAGAAAACATGCAAAATCATGAATGGCTGTGCCCGATGCACTGTCACAAATGTGCAGCCCTAGCAGTGTTCAGAGTGACTAATCTCATTCCAGCCAGAGTTTTATGCACATTACTTCTAGCCCACGGTTGGAATATTGAGATTTTTCTTCAGTACTGTGCATTGAATTCACAGCATATGTGGTAATGTACTGGAGCTTAGTGTGTTGAATATACCGTACATTATGAGCAGCACATAATTAAAATTACATATGAAAATCCAATACCTGAATTATAAATACTGTAAGGAATTAGGTAGCGGGGTGGTCATCTCCTGGGTAGACAGGCACAGCTCAGCGGGCACAGAAGTCCCAACGACAAGAGACGTTCGTTTAAAACTGACTGCAGCCAGTTTTATTGTCAGTTTGTGGTACATAAAAACAAAACAAACAAAACAAATCCTATGCCTGTCCGGCTCTAACTAAACATCAGGAATTCCTCTCTAACACAGTGCCGGCCTAATACCAGTCACCAAACATAACAGTATCACTGTACCACAAGAAGGTGCTTCCACAGGCTCTTGACAGATAACCTGTTCCCAGGCTGAGAGACTTGGTGTCTGGCCTTATATGAGGCGGACACACCTAGGCCTATTTATACAGCCCAAGACCCGTACTGTCCAAGTGGAGTAGGGGCCCACCCTACTCCACTTGGACAAGGGCTGGCTTGCTTTCCCCACTCCAGCAAACCAGCCCTTGCAAATGGGTTTTTACTAAACCCTACGCATAGAGATCTTTAGATCTCTGGCACTTTTTTTTAGGTTGTGTTTCCGGAGAATTGGGAATCTTGGGCAGACATCCCTTTCCCCTCTATGACCAGTCCAGACACTCTGTCACAATATATACCTGTTTAATTTCTTTTTACTTGGACAACTGCAACTGGTTTTGTGATGGCTAAACTGTAGTGCGGCATCTAAAGGAACCTCATCTGGTTTGTACCTTTACTCTGCATAGAAGAGTGGTCCACAGAACAGTTGGAAGCTTAACACAGCAGCAATAACAGGATATTAGCATGAATAAAGAACAGGAATGTGAGGAACAGACAGGGACATGGTTGAAGAAGTAGCAAATGGAAACAGGACCGAGGTACTGACACAAGAATTAAACTAGGCAGGAATTTATAACAGTTACAGTGAAAACAGAGGAAGCCCCAAAATTAGAGCTAGGCAATACAAGCAACATAGACCAGAAACAGACTAAGGAAGAGCCAGCAAATACCAGAAACATAAATAAAAAAGGATTGGAAAATTCTCAGGATCCCCAGATGCAGTGCCAAAAAAACCCCTCAGATACAATGGAGGTCCCGGGAAGAAAACGGGAAAAGGACTGGGGGCCCAAGAGGAAAATGGGAAAAAATCCCGGGGGGACAGAACAAGGAACAATGGAATCTGTTCTGTGAGTGACATCATCAGCATGCACCATTCCATAGAGACATAGCCTTCCCACTGAGACAATAAGAAGGACAGCACAGTGAGTATAGTGTTGATAGTGCCATTTTTCATAATATCTCATAGTGAGCCCATAAAAATGATCAGTGAATATCACAATCTCCTAAATACAATGTACAATCAGTGCACAATAAAACTGCCTGTCAGGAATCTCCTGCTATGACTTGGAACTTGTTTACTGTGTTTGCCCTTAAGTTTGCCCTCAGTCAAGATGGGGGGTCGTGTCCAGCGGGGTGCCATCTTGTTTCCTGTTTCCTGTTTGTCAGCAATATAAATCCTAACCCTTTTTCTCATTGTTGAGTATTGTTTTTAAGCTCCTGCTGTGCCCCCTTACCCGGAACTTGCATTCCCGTTATTTTCCTCCCCCTTTGGGGTTTTTACCTCAAACTTCTAATACCTACGTGTCTTCAACTGTGCTCCTCCTGTTTTTTCCTGGGAAACCGTCTACATCTCTGCTCCCCTCCTGTTCCATCTGCTTTGGGCCCTTTCGCTGTGTTCAACCAGTCCTCCCATTGGATTCCATGTTTCCATAGTTTCGTGACAGGATATAAAAGCCAAAAAATGGAGCCGCTGGGGTTTGGAAGCCCGGGAACTCGCATAAAAACACTTCAGACTGCTATGGCTAACATGGCCCCGAGTGCAAGCTTAAAAATAAAATGTGACGTTATAAAGGGCCCAGACTGGCCTTTAATATCCAAGTGAGGAAAAGCGATTCAGGAACAGGAAAGGGTGCCGTTTATCGCCCCGGATGGTCCCCCGGGAGAGCAACCCTTGGACCCCCCCCTTCTGCCTTTCATGAGCCAAATTGCCCCCCTTCAATTGGCGGAGTCGGACAAATTGGGGGGTTTCCTCAATCATTGTAGGTTTACTTGAGCAAACCCTGCGCAATTTCCTACCGACAGATCAAAGGGTCCTGTGTATATTTTTCGCTGACCCCCAAAAAGCCATTCCCCTGGCTAGCCTTTAATTGAAATCAAGACCCCCGGCTAAATTCACCTGGAAGGTTCTCGACGCCATGATCAGATGTTTGCGTCCCAATCGGGTGCTATGCTGAACGCAATACTACCTTGGCCCAAAGGGGCAAACCCCCATTTGCTGAGTATGCCAGGAGTTAAGAGGTGGGGGCGGGCGACCCAATGGAATGACCAGCGAAATTTTTTTTTTTTGGGAAAAGGGACAGCATCAGAAAAGGATAAAACTTGCCCCGTGAAAGGGGCCCATTTTTGGTTTTGGAGCCTTCATTAACCCCGCATCCGATCGATACCCGACTTTGAACGTGACAGGAGAGGGGGGCACTCAAAATTTTTGATACCAACAGCCCCTCGCCGGTCCCTGTCAGTTTCCCCAAGGCCCCTCAAGGGAAAGATCCACAGAGAGTCAGGAATTGACCCTATGCAAGCGATTCCTATTAAAGCGTGGGGGACGGAAAGAAGAGACATCGGCCCCGGGGAAAAACCCCTTGCTTCTATTGTGGAAAGTCGACCCTTTCTTATAAAACCCCCTAGCCGCCACGGAGATTGGTGGCGGGCATCAGGGATCCTACTCTCGTAAAGAATCATTGCTTCAGAGCCCGAGTTTTCTAAAAGAGCAGTTGTCCATTCCTCTCACAGTGGACCTCATATTAAGAAAGGAACAAAGACTCTATTGCTTCCTTTCCCCATCAATTCCTGGTTAACTTAAATGGGTACTACCTCAGTATGGTAACTCGGGGGCGAGTGGCAATTTCATGGACCTGTCCTTTGCTCAAAGCAGGGGTTAAATCCAGAGAAACTCCCCTGTGGTAATGGAAATGTAGGGTTCCCTGAATCGGGCCAGTGGCCCAAGAGACAGAGCACTCGAGATCATTATGACACCCCCATCACGTAAAGTCCTGTCTTCCTCTGATCTCTTCCCCACACTTCCCTTCATCCTAGGCCTACCGGGCTGCAGCACAGAACCCATTTATCAATGGGAAACCCAAGGAGAAAAGCTTCCCAGAAGGGGATGCCCTTTTCCTCAGCTCACTTGAAAAAGGGCCCGAAATCCCTCAAGCAACAAAAATTAAGCTACCTCGGAATACAGGGGAAATTTTAGACATCTGCAGCAAAAAAATGCAACACTCCCCCCACATCGACCTTGATTGCCCCCTAGATTGCTCCCAGGTACCCATACCTTTCGGAAACATCTCCCCCTTTTGGAGGGCCGAATTAAAAGCCTCAAGGATTACTAGAAAAATTGGCTAGGGGTTCATCCCCCATCTTCCTCACCAGGGGGGCTCCCCTATTTTTTAAAAAAGGCGGTTCCTTTAAGACCCTTTATTTATTTCAGAGAACTTTAAAAATTCCATCAAAAACCGTTATCCCCTTTCCATTGGGTCCCTGAGTACTGGAGAGAGTACGACATGGAAAATTTTTTCCAAATTAGATTTCGGGCCCTATAACTTTGGGCCCTATCAGATTGGGGATGAATGGAAGACGGTTTTAGGGCACGTTAAGGGCACTTTGAATATTATGTTTTTATGCCTTTTGGCCTTTGTAAATCCCCGCCCCCCTTTCAACATTCGTCAATGACATCTTCAGAGACCCTTGGACCAGTTTATTGTCATCTATCTGGAGTATCCCGATTTTCTCCCCAATCAAGGGTGAACACCAAAACAGTCAAGCTTGTTCTGGAGAGCTAAGAGGAACAAAAATCTACATTTTAAAATTAAAAATGGAAATTTATCGACCAAATCCCATTTCCCTTTGGGTTATATAATTTCCCCCTCATGGGTTAAGATGGCTCTAGTAAAATCAAAGCAAAAATAGACTGGGGTACCCGAAAAATAAAAGATGTCCCAAAGTTTCATAGGTTTTGCCAACTTCTATAACGCTTCATCAAGAATTTTTCGGAAATAATTTCTCCATCACACAGTTGATAAGAAAAAAAATGCTTTTTTTTGGTCTCCCAAGAAAAAAATCATTTTCTTTTTAAAGTGCAAGTTCACTCAGCCCCGTATTAGTTATCCTGACCCCGAACTTTCCTTCATTGTGGGGTGGATGCTTCAGACTGTGCGTAGGGGCATTCTGTTAGAGAACAGGAACAAGAGTTTATTACATCCTTTTGCATTTTTTTTCCCGACGTTTAAAATCTGCTGAGAAAGAATTATATGTGGGGGAAAAAAGAGCTGTTAGCTATGTTGCAGCCCTTTAAGGAATGGAGACATCTCTTCAAGGGGAAACCCCACAGCAAATTTTTGTGCTTACTGATCATAAATTGGGTTCGTTGATCGGCCAAGTATTTTTCCTAAATTCCCCGCGTTACATATTCCAGTGCGGGGGAAAAATCTTGATTAAGCAAAAATTTCAAATACTAAAGGGAAAAGCTAGAGGGGCTCAAAAAAACACAAGAAGATGGCGATAGATCGTAGGCCAGCACCAACTTTTAAGGGGGGAAAGGTATGGGTTTCTACCGAATTTAAACTTAGAGTTTCCCTTTACCAAAATTTTGGACAAAGGGGTTTTTGGGCCGTATGGGTTATCAAGAAATTATCCCTAGTTTGGCTCAAGCTCCCACATCTTGAAAATCCATCCTGTGTTCCTGTGTCTCTACTAAAACCTGCTTTTCCCAATCCCTTTCCAGGCGTGTTTCTCCTCCCCCTGATGCAGGGAGATGAGGGCAAGAAAAGTTTGTTGGGAGCAAAAATTTGACTAAAAATTTTTTAGAAACCACTACAATACCTCATTAAGTGGGGAAGGTTTTGGCCCCAAAAATTCGTGGGAACCATGAGTAACATCAATGCTCCCAACTGATAAAACAAATTTATCAGGACATCCCGGGGAGACCCCAGTCAGGTAGTCCAGAGGCCGCTGTAGGGGGGGAGTAAAGTCGGAATCTCCGCATGATTGGAACTTGTTTACTGTGTTTGCCCTTTAAAATTTCCCCCAGTCAGATGGTGGAAAGTGTCTCAGCTGGGTGCCATCTTTTTCCCGTTTCTTTTGTCAGCATTTATAAAAATCCTCAAGCCTGTTACTCTTGTTGAGTATTGTGTTTAAGCTCCTGCTGTGCAGTCCTCTACCCGGAACTTCATTCCCCTTATTCCTCATTTGCGGTTTTTCCCCCGCAAATTCTAATACCTACTTCATTCAACTGTGTCCCCCTGACTTTGCTAATCCATCTAATTCTGCTGCCTCCTGTTCCAGTCTGCATTTGGGCCCTTTGCTATGTTCAACCATCCTAGCCATTGGATTCCAGCTGTATCCACTAGTATCGTGACACTGCCCTTCTCTTAGCTAGTATGGACACATTATTATATTAAGATTGTACACATTTAAACTTAAATTGTACAGCCTCTGCATCTTTCTGGGAGGGAAGGGAAGGAAAGGAAGGGAAAGGAAAAAAGGAAGGGTTCCCCAAAATTTCATAACCTAGATTTTTATAAAACATTTCCCAAAAGGGTCTTTTCATTATGCAATTTAAAACATACAATGTATAATGGCCAACAACAGTACTCATATAAAAGTGCTAGTCATAGAGTCATATAATAATATCCATAATTGAAACATAAAAGTTTTAACGATAGTATCCAAGAAAACTGTGCCATATGATGTGCAACTTTAGCCCCCAAAATAACTGTTATAAAAGTCTCTCTATAATAGCACCTGTCAAGCTTTCAAGATGCCCAAATAGTATAACCCTTACAGTACATGCAATATGCTTCAGCACTCTGTTTCAGAAAAGAGGAGGTGTTCAATCAGCAGATGCTCATAATCTTGAAAGGTACTGGGTATTTCATACTTATATACAAAGTCACATTTATTTAGGAATTTCACAGTTACAAATTATAAAACGTTACACATTAATTACTTGTGCTTTGTTGTAAATAGTATCGTGGCCGAAAAGTCCAACAATGTAATCCATCATCATTTATCCCTTACATGGGGTTCCCCCCCAGAGTAGATGCGCGGACAGACGGACAATGAGCACAGACACGTGAGACGTTTCGTGAGAATGCCTCCCCCTTTCTTCAATCAGCAGATGCTCACAGATGACTTCTTTCCGGTCGGCGTTCCCCTCAAAAGTCTGTGGTTCATGCCCTGGCAGATCCCAACCCCCGGGGGTGTTTCACTGCTCAGGTGAAGCATCTTGTTGTCACTAAACCTGTGTAGTGTTTTTACTGTGTGCAACCAGGCTTTCCCTCGAAATTTTTAAAGGGCCCTTATGCCCAAAAATTTGGTCCCCGTCCTTACAATAACTCCCTTGTGCTATATCAGCATACCCCTTTTTAAATTTGATCAGTTTTGCTCAACATGAAACTATTTTGTATTCAGTAGTAAGATCCTTTGTTTTATTTTATTTGTTTAAAAAACCTTTTATTAAAGAAATATATTTTGCTGAGGGATAATTTAATAAATCCTGAGATTCTAGAGAATCATAAGAGTCTAGATTCAGTTCTGTTAAGTATGATCAGATATTTTACTCTATCATATATGATGTTGTGCTAACTGCAAGCAAGAAGACGGACAACTTTAAATTTCCCTTAAAGCTAGAAAACCCAAAACCCAAAGTGTGCTTTTTAAAAAATATTCTGTTACCAAATAAGTAAGTTTTGCCAAATATGAACATGATTGGTCATTAGCATTTTGTCTATATAATTCAGCTAATTGACATTTCTAATATTTCATTGGTTTCAATATACAAAGGGTCTAATCCAGGTTTTTGTAAAATAAAAAGGAATCTTGAAGTCACCCCCGTGAGGTCATAAGCCCACACCGATGACTGTATCTTCTGTCTCTCCCAATCTGTTGCTCTCTCATAGAGAAAAACTTACACTAATCAAAATTTTTAATTCCCAGGTAATTGGAGATTAAAACTTGGTTTAAAGGGTTTTGCCAGGGGGAGTTACTTCCCTCCTTATCACACGAGTAGAATATAAACAAATCATCTGTCATAAACGCTGCGGGGTGAGTGGGGGGGGGGTTGGCAAGGAGTGAGGAATAAAGGGGCGTCTCAAATTTAACTAATAATAACATTACAACAGTGGATTATCTATACAGCGACCCAGGCTCTACACTGCACTTTTTCCCGTCCCTTGAAAACTCATTATTTTCCCTGTATCAGAAAGAAAGGGTTTCAGCAAGCGCGGCCCGATAAGCTCCTGTCAGGGCCTGGTCGTGTCATTGTAAACTTTCAGGTAACTAAGGGGGACTGAGAAATGCGTGCTTCACAGGCTTCACTGTTTTTTCCTAATTTGAAAATGATTAAAATACCCCTTTTTTGAGGAACCTTTAAGAGTCCAAGTTTTGCAGTGATAGTGCCCCTTACAGCAGTACTGCCAATACCACTCTGATAACAGTCATGTGTGCAGCTACATAATTGCTGAACCTTTAGTTTTCCCCTGACAGCATACCATTACTCATAGAGTTCACAAAACAAACCATGCTTCAATCTTAATTTTTTGTGACGACAGGTGATACTTAGGGTGACATGTATGTACGGGGCTGCACTAGTAGTGTGGCGTCCTTTCTACCTAAAAGCTGGCACAGCCCTGTTGACTCGATGTGTAAGCAGGCGCACTCCAGAATGAGGTGCATTATAAAGCACTCGTGGTACTTTGCAATGCGTATGAAATAGGGGGCGTGCTGCTAGCGCTTTGTAGCTAGAAAGCGCTAAATCTATGATCCGCAGTAGAACAGGTTAATAGATTCAGGCACATTCTACACTACTAGTGCGCGCAATAAAATTTCCATCTGAGCGCCAAAAATCATACATGTTGCCCTTAGTGTTAACTTTTTTGGAAAAAACACACTAATGACATTATTAGAAATCCTCCCTGCAATATCAAAAAACAATACCCAGAAGCACTACTAAACGCTTATATTTGAAATTTATATGTCTTCGGGGTACTCCATCTAAAAATATAGTTACATGTTTGACTGTAGTCCCAGATTCTGTATTTCAGTTATTTTTGTGAAATCTTCCCTTATTGACTATTGATTAAATGACAAATATAAACGAATATGATAACAATTGAAAGAAAAGTAAGCAGGTAAGATATTGTATATATACCATCAGAATTAGAGATGGGCAAAACGATTCTAATGAAGTGGAATTCGTTTAGAATTTCAGGAAAACTTCGGTTCTGCATGATTCCGAAGTTTATGGCACTTCACGGAAACAAATCGTCTTTTTTTTTTTTTTTTAAATGTCCGCGAGCACATGGCGTGCCCGGGGGGGAAAGGGAACTCTGGGGGGAAAGGGAAAGGGGACAACCCTCAATGACATGTGCAAAACATGAAGCCAATGCTGGGGACCAGGGGGTTTCCTTTTTACGTCGGGGGCCCTTTAAAATAGGGATCTTAAATTCTAACATTTTTCTCACTGGGGAATCCTGAAAATTTAAAAAACCCCTGGCTGCTGTTTCTTTATTATATTGCACCTTTGGGAAAAAAACCCCTTGTTTTTTTTTCTACGGGGGTGAAAGCCCCTTCACTTTTTGGGGTGTCATATACACTTTTTTTTACTAAATCAGGTTTTTTTTTGTTTTAAAGTTTAAAGGGTATTCTCCCTAAAGTCCGGGGGTGGGTGAAATTTTTGGCGCCATACCCCGCCTGAATTCCATTTTGGTTTTTGTGGGGTTTTTAAAACCCCAAAAACCCTTAATTAATAGAAAATTAGGGGATTACGTCGACTATTGTCATCGGGCCCGATATTTCGATATCGTAAATTTATCATGACGTTTTTCCGGATGGGTCGATAATAGATTATCATCAAATGCCCATTAAAGCTATGGGGGGAGGAACAACAACTTCATTTTTACCCCCAAAAAAGGGCTGGAGAAGCTGGAATTAACAGCCACAACAGTCAAATGGATACGTGCTACATCTTAGGCAACACACTTAGGCTATAAAAGCCACAGAAAAAAAATCACACCCATTCACTATCCTGTCTTGTACCACAGGCATGACCCTTAAACCTGCATGACCCACAAATTAAAAAAGTGCCAGAAGGCAGTATGATTTGAACCATCATTTTACTTGAACTGGACATTGACTATCCCTGTCCTGGAACGCAGCATGACCCTTAAACCTGTCTGACCCACAGATTAAAAAGTGCCGGAAAAAGGAAACTTTCAACCACCATTTTAGTTTCACTGGACATAGACGATCCCTGTCCTGGGTCACAGCATGAGCCTCAAACCTGCAAGACCCCCAGATTTAAAAAACTGCCGGAAAAAGGAGTCTTTAACCACCATTTTAGTTGAACTGGACATTGACTATACCTGTTCTGTACCATAGTATGACCATTAAACCTGTCTGACCCACAGATTAAAAAGTGCCAGAAAAAGAGGTCTTTCAACCACCATTTTTAGGATGGAATCCCACCACGTCTTTGTTTCTCTTTTTTATAATTGTATTAAATGGGTTGTCTCCCTACAGGGATTGCTAGCTATTTTAAAGATCTTGCATAAACAAGTCATTTTGAAATATGTGTGTATTAACAGTGTCCTACCGATTCCTGTTTCTGACAGCACCATCACCCTTGAGCCACTCTTGACAATTGTGAAGAACAAATGTCTGTTACAAACCACATTTTTTGCAATAGGACCTGTAGTATAGCGGCATTTCACAGCAACATGCCCCCAAAATTTCAATACATGACTCTTGAGCCACTCTTGACAATTGTGAAGGACAAATGTCTGTTAGAAACCACATTTTTGTATAATAGGACCTGTAGTATTACTGCATTTCAAAGCAGCATGACCCAAAAAATTATAAAAATTAATTCTCAGCCACTATTAAAAATTGTGAGGGAGAAATGACATTTAGAAGCCATATTTCTGTTCCAAAGGACCATGATTATAGCTGTATCTCACAGCAACTTGACCCGAAAACCATTGACAATGTGAAAAATTCTAAAGATAAAGAGAGTAAATAGAATACGGTTTTGTCATGAAACCTTTGTGTCTTTTACAGTCTCCTCTCTGCAAAACCAGCAAAATGATCTTTTGGGAACTGAGAATAAAAATTGTAGTAAGAAATGATCATTTAAAAAAAAAAGTTTTCAAGAGGACTATTTCTTTTGGAAGAGGAATGTGAAGTAGACCGACATCGGTGACCTCGGCAATTGGGGCCACAACATCATCAGAGATCCATTCCTGATTCATCTTGATGAAAGTCAAACGATCCACATTATCTGTGGAACGCCGGATGCGTTTGTCTGTAATGACTCCTCCAGCTGTGCTGAAGGTCCGCTCAGATATGACCCTGGCTGCTGGGCAGGACAACACCTCTATGGCGTGGCGAGCGAGCTCGGGCCATTCATCCATTTTAGATATCCAGAAGTCAATTGGGTCCAGAACACATCCAAAAACATTGGTGTTGAGACGCAGATAGTTGTGCACCATAATCTTAAGCCGGTCTATGTGTGTTGTATGTGTGCCCTGCATTACATGCGTTGGTGAGGTGGTAAATAAAGATTGCCAGAGGTCACCCATTAGGCTTCTGCCACAATGCCTGCTGCTGCCGCTACGGCTACTTGGCACTCTACTGCTGTTACGTCGCTGACGTTGTTCCACCGTGACATTTGAAGAATGTGAAGCAGACGCAACAGATGTCTCCAGTTGATCAATCAGCAAGGTCTCCATTTCCTGCATTTTACTCTCTATTTGGGTGGGTGAGTGGAAGGAAAGTGCTGAGTTTTGTTTTGTACCGGGGATTTGAGCAGGGTTGGGCCCCCGTAACTGTTGTTTATTTTTATGGCCCTTAAAAGCGGGTTCCTTTTTGCAGGGAAATGGGGGCATCCAAAACACTCATGTGAGAGATGGAGCATTTATTTTTCCCCAAACCTCTGGGGCGAGGGGGACTAGAAACTGAAATTCCCCCCATCTTCCCCCTGCATCAAAATTTGTTGCCAACCTTTTTTCCAAGGGGGGGATGTGGTAACTTTGGGGTCCAGGAATACCAAAATCCTCCTCTGCTTCCTCCGGCCCCAGCTTCAAAACAGCCCCGACTTGCCCCGATGCACCCCGAGAGCTGAGGCGCCGCCTTGGCCCCTTGCCCTGGATCCTGAACCAAATGGCCCAAAGAAGACCGTAAAATTGTAAAAGTTTTTGGGGCCCCTTCCCGATTTGAAAGGAGAGAAAAAACTCCCGTGGCCCATCTGTGTCCGTCTCCTCCTCTTTTTTCGGGTTTGGGCCCGAATTTTTAGAGTTCCCCCAATCGTTCCGAACTAAGAAACAAAACCCAAAGCTCATGCTGACAAAAGGGGATTGTTCGCAGACCCTTTTGGTGGCTTCCCCCAAAATGGCAAGGATGGGCAGAGCTCTTTTACCTTCCCTTTCCCCCCTCTTGTGGCTCAAACCCCTCCCGAGGTCCGCACCGCTTTCTTTCAGGCCATGGGGTCACTTTTTGTACTGCGAAAAGGCCCTTGTGCTGCTTTCCAAAAAATTGGGAGCATGTGGAGGGTGGAAAACCAGCGTGTTGTCAAAGTCCCAAAAATTTAGCGGTTTAAGGGGGACCCAGCTGAAAACCCGCAACGCAGCCCGGCGGGGCGAAGCAGGGTGGGGAAATGGCGGAAGTGCGAGCTCAGACCTCGAGCCTCCTCAGCAGGCAGTCCAGACCCGGGGAGCGCTTTAGAAATTTCTGGACGACAAGGTTCATGACGTGTGCCAGGCAAGGGATGTGCTCCAGCCTACCGATCTTAAGGGCGGCCAGAAGATTTCGACCGTTATCGCACACCACCTTGCTTGGCACAGGGTTCTTGTTACCCTGCCAGCGCTCGGTCTCGTTGCGGAGAGCCGTCCACAGCTCCTGAACTGTGTGTTGATGGTCTCAATGACAGATTAATTTCAACACGGCCTGGTTTCTCTGGGCACGTGATGCCACCAGAGGACCTTGGGGGGAAAGAACCCTGCACCATCCCTGCGGTTTTGAAGAGCGTGCGCCAAGCTTGAGAGCCACTGTCACCACCAGAGACATCCACCCAGCTCACCCAGTGAGCTGTCATAGAGATATAGAGGCCTTGGCCATGCTTACTAGTCCATGTGTCGGTGGTCAGATGGACTTTGCCGGACACAGATGCAGACAACGCGCTTGAAATTTTAGATGACACATGGCTGGCCAGGGCAGGGACGGCTTTTCTGGCAAAGAAATACCTGCTTGACATCTGGTATTGGGGGCAGGCAAGGCAACATTTCCAAGGCCAAAAGCCTGGCAATGGCGAAATTCAGGCTTTTGGCTTTGGGATGGTTTGGGTTGAAGTTTGTCTTCTGCTCCCAAACCTGGAAGACAGAAGGCTGGCTGCTAGACTGGCCGCTGTACGGCGTGCAGGTCGTCAAACTGGTGGAAGGAGAATGGGTAGGATGGGTCTCTGGTGGTGCTGGTGGAACTCGGGCGACGGTGGAGGCTGAAGCAAAGGCTGATCCCTGATCATGACTCTGAGAGACATGAGCAGCTGAGGAATGCTTGGTGGTGGCGGAGGAGGAGGAGGCGGAGACAGAGTGTGACAGTGGTTGGAAGCTCGGCATCGGTGTGGCCATTTCTGGCCAAGTGTTCCCTCCGTTTCAACTCATGCATTCGCTGCATGTGACTAGACATGTTGGTGGTGGTTAAACACCTAAGACTCTTGCCTCTACTGATGCGTTTACGGCAAAGACGGCATATGACATCGCTGGGTGAATCAGAGGCTTGCTCTAAAAAGGCCCAGGCTTGAGAGGTCCTGGACCTTCTTGACGGCAATAAGCGAGGAGCGGTGTTTCCGCTCATCGTAGCTGGCGGAATCATCTCAGTGGACTTGTGCGACCGCTCTTTCCCTTTTTGAGGCGGGACCCGTGCTGACACTACCCCATCGTCTTCCTCCTCGTCCAGTGATGAAGTGCTCGCAAGCAAATTCTGCTGAAAAGACCACGTTGGATCCGCAATGTCGTCATCATCATCATCATCAACACAGGTGATTTGGTCGTCCTGACATTCTGCATCCAGGAGCTGCGGGCTACAAGCAAGAGGCACTGCAAGGCGTTGCCGACCGCCCGGGATTTTTGCCGATTGACCGGCTTTCTTCTCCTCCTCTGATGGCATCAGTAACTGGGCGTCAGAGAAGACAAAATCATCCTTTTGGGCCTCTTGGTCTTTGGAAATGCTTTCTGACCCCAACCGCATTTTGTCATCTAAGAGGTCTTCAGAAAATGGATTAGCCACAGTGTTGAGTACACGAGTTGACATTTCTGCTGCCTTAGCTTCATGTTGGACAGATGCTGACGATGATGATGATGATGACATTTGTGGCCGTGACTGGGAGGACGAGGAGGTAAGACTGCTGGATGCAGGTTGCATTAACCACTGAAGTACAGATTGGCCTGTTTTTTTTACTGAGATTCACAGGGCCCCCAGCCAGGATGAAGGGGCCCGGGAGGTTGCCCGGG
>JAODAL010054224.1:0-24769 GCA_025379985.1 Phyllomedusa bahiana | reverse complement strand
GAGTCCCGTTCCATGCCCCCTTGCACACAGCGGGGTTTAACCCCCCCGTCAACCAGGTCGCCTCCCTACTCCATTAGCCCGTCTTTTTTGTTCTTCTTGGCTCCCTTCTTCTTCCAGCTTCCTTTTCTTCCAGTTGGAGCTTGTTCCTGCAGCTTGGCCAGCAGTCTCCTTGCAGGGTGGGTGCACATTTCCTCTTGCACCACTGACAGCTGACTTGCTTCCCCTTTCTCACCTCCTGCGGCCTGTGTGGCTGCTTGTTCAGCCAAGTGGTTTCGTCTTCTGTATTCAGCTTCCCATGTGCCTTGGTTTTCAGTATAGCCACTGTCCGTGGCAGCAGCGGTGCATCCATCAGGACCTGAAATCCTTTGGTCCCCTTCCAAATGGGGTCCACAGTCTGGGCGCCCTCCGGGAAAAGCGCATTCTTGGGGTCGGGATATATGTTGGCTGTTCTGCCCTCTGCCAAACATCATGCTGCCGTCTTCTTGGGCTGACTTATGCAATGGCAGACTTCTTGCTTCCAACACTGCGTGTGATGTGCTCACGGCATATCCCATGTGAAATCGTCCTGCACTGTCTGCAAATGTGGATCCATCCACAAAAAGAACCATATCTGTGTTGCCAAGCTGAGTCTCATGTACAGAGGGCAAATGAAAGGTTTCCATCTTCATGACCAAAGCAATCATGGCTCTCTTCATATGCACCGGATTCTTCCGATTCCCCTTGAGGAAGGGGAAATAAGGTGGCTGGATTAAGAACACAACAGCGCAGAAGAGTGACGTTATCCGGCAGGAGGAGAGAAAACTGAAGCCTTAGACGCTGTGCTGGTGAGAGATGTCGCAGTGGAGAATGGCGGAGATGTCAAATGGAGCCAGAAGGATGAGGGAGTGTCCGACTACGATATATGCTGTCTTGTCCAGCAGCACTTGGGCTGCAGCTACAGCCTGTAAACTGGAAGGTCCTCCCCTTGCAGCTGGGTCCAGCCTTGCCCGAGTGTATCCAACTGGTCCATTTCGGCCTGCATGGGCCTGTTTCTAGAACTCCCAGGGCATGTCCTTCCCTTTCCGATAAAAAAGAGCTTGAAGGTCTTCTGGTAGTTCGGCAGGCCTAGTGCAGGACACTGGCAATAGCTTTCTTTAGCTGCTGGAAGGACTCTAAGCATCTTCATCAAGGTGGAAGGGAGTTGTCTTCACTGCCTTATACCAGAATTTGCACGAGAGTGGATATCCCTGTCCTATGGATGCTGGGCTTCAGAAATAGGACAGACATCAGGAACAGGGTCCGAGTATCTGGGCTTGTGGTGTTCTCCTCCTCTTGTTTTGCGGGAGGGGGGGGCCAGTGTCCTGCTCTGTTGCAGTTCAAGCAAGTAAGCAGTGGTCTTGGCTTGTAGACTCCAGGGTCCTCATATGTGTCGGCCACCATCACAGGAGCAGGCTTTGATCCCACATATCCCACAGGAAGATTGTTCTCGATACCTTTTGCAACTAGAAGCACCACATCTCTTGGTGGAGTATTGTACTTCAGCTGCTTCTTGATGGGTTCCAACAGGCCATCCACAAAGGCACTGGTCAGCATCCGAGCATGTGGCTTCTCAAACGGAGGAGAATCCCAGAGCAGAGAACATCTGAGACATCCGTGCATGGTATTCCTCCTAATCTTGGTTGATGTCATTCAGTGTCAGCTGTTCACAACATTACACTCTGGAGGCAGCAGTGATCTCATCCATATCCATGAGGTCAGCTCTCAACCATTATGGGGCGGCAGCATCACACTTTCCTTTGTTTCAGAAACATCTCCTGGGGGATGGTACACATAGGCAGCCGCACCCGCAGGGCCACACCCTGCTTCATGAATCGAATAGCTAAACTGTACCAGGATTCAGCCATCAACAACATTCCAAGATCCTTCAATCTACCTTCCTTCTGTATCAACCCTCAGACATTTCCATAATTTATCACAAATTCTTTCTGAGGTCTTAAATCACACTTCAGCTACTTGCAAATCCTTCAGTCTGGAGCCTTCTAAGCCACTTTCATCAAATCCTTCACTTAATGAAGCCTCTCTGATCCATGGCTGCATTTACTTCTTCCTATCAACAATGAGACTCAGATCTAACGTTCTTAGTTCCCTCTAAAACCAGCAGATGGCGCTGTGCACTAACCCAAAATATAACTCAAGGCTAAATTCCTTATCCTCTACAAAGCCAGTAGGTGGCACTGTTCACTAATCTAACCTAACTCAAATACAGCAGAACAGCTCAATTGCATGATATACAATCTCATCATACACGATTTGACTTAATTAACCTCAGAGGCAAGACATATACAGTTACAAAACAGTGATAGGGAGTGCTGAGTTTCTAAGTTTGGACTGCAGCCTTTTCCTTTCTCCCCCCTCTTCTCTGTTGAGAAGTGGTGTTGCTGCAGACAGTGGTCCTGAACCAATCCTGCCCTTAGTTAGCAGTTCACCCCCAATCCCCATCCACACAAAAAAGACACGTATCGAATAGCGCGAAATTGCTGTATGGCGCTGTTCCCGTCTCTTCACCAGAAGGGGCGCTCAACGACTCCAACCCCCAGAAGAGCATTAATTACCTCAACCACAGATTGGGGTTCTCTGAGAACCTGAATTTGCCTACTCTTCACCAAGTAGACTACTCACTGACTCCACCGCCTAGAGAGTATCGGCTCAGAGGAACCCTACAATCTGTGGGAGCCCAGCAGGACCAACCAGCGAATCCCACAATACTCAATACACTTTAAAACAGAAAAAACCCCACTGGAATGCACTATGACAGGTTCGTAATAAAGCGTGACTGACCACATACCTGTCAGGTCCATCCAAAATTTCGAGGACCCAGTGTGACCCAACCACAGAGACAAAACTTTCCAGAGTAAGAAAATTTTTAAAAACTCTTACCTGTACTTTTTTTTGGGACGGCTGTTCCTCTGTGTGCCCGGCAGTTTAATCACACTTTTGCCTGCATCGAAAATCCTTGGATGTTGTGTGTGTATATATTATATATATATATATATATATATATTATATATATATTTATATAAATTTATATATATTAATATATATATAATATAAAATTTTTTATTGTAAGGTTGCAACAGCAGGAAGGGTATATAACGGTGTATATATCCCGGTCAGAGTCCTTGCATGCGCCTTCAAATGTCCAGACACATGCCCCCAAGGTAAGGAGCCTTGGGGGAATGAAAGGCCAATAGTAGATAGGTGTCGACAGTATAGACTGTCGACATATGTTTAACGTTTAATGTTAGCATGGCTTTCAGCCATTCCCGGGTCGGCCTTTTATTGGGAGTGAGCATAGAGCAGGGGTGGGTGCTCACTCCCCATGGATCCACTCCCCGAGGTTTCCACTCCGGGTTTTACGGGAATATATAAGTCAGCGGGGAAGCTGACTGGTGTAGACTACAACTCCCAGGCTACCTTTAAGTCTGGAGAGGAGACACGCTGGAGATCCAGCAGGAAACTTACAAGCTGATTGTAAGTTGGTCTTTTTTTTAGTTAGAGCCTGACGGGCAGGCGGTTGTTTTGTTTTTGTTTGTGCATGCCTTGCACTTGTTGTTGTGTTCCGTTTGCTGCTTAATAAAAAATACAGAGGCCCTGTATTTTTGCACCCGAAGATCTGTCTCTGTCTCTGCCTGAAAACACACGTGTGCCAAAAGACCCCAAGCCGCCAAAGCTCACATATGGTGGAGGTATGCGAAGGGCATATGAGAGGCAGTACTCTGATAAACACCTGAGACAGAAGGAAGCGTAAGGAACGTATGTCCTGGGTGAAAGCAGCTACCGCACAGACAACCACGTCAGTGAAAATGGACGAGCGGGTAAAACAGCTGATACAAGCGAACGCCAGCCTCCAGCTTATGGCGGCTAGTCAGCAGAAGGCGCACGAGGGACCATCCGGGCTCAGCTGAGACCAACCGCCTGCAAATTTTGAGCCCCACCAGGCCACGGTGAAGGAACAACAGCAGGTGAACCAGACTTTTGCAGCAACAGCTTCAGGCTTGGCGGTGGGGGGCCCAGAGGGGCCAACAGGTGTGCAGTCAAACCCCCCGCCAGGTGGTGCAGAGTTCTCTGCGCAAGATGACCAAAGGGATGATGACACCGAGGCTTATCTGGGGACCTTTCGAACGGATAGCGGAAGAGAGCAGCTCCCTGTGGACCGTGGTTAGATGCCCTGGCCCCTTCCCTAATGGGCGAACCCAAAAAGCTATTTCGACCTTAGAGTCCAAGACCCCAAGGACTACGCCAAAACTACGTGGTGAGATACTGGCCCGATGGGGGTCACCCTGGCCATAAGAGCCCAGAGAGTACAAGCCCGGGAGTTTGATCCGGCCAAGCCCGCAAAGTCCCAAATGTACGACCTGTTCCACCTTACCAACAAGTAGCTACAGCCGGAGACTCTCACCCCAGCCCAGGTGGTCGAACGGGTGGTCTGTGACCGTTTTGTGCGGGCCCCTTCCCCGTCAGGCTCCAGCGGTGCGGGGCTACACAGACCCCAAAAGTGTGGATGAATGGTTGCGGTGGTGGAGAGATACAGCGCCACGGAAAGAATTCCTGCAGGTACTACACCCCCAGAGGGTCTGCAAGACCTCCAACCGCGGGTAAGACTGTTCCTGTCCCAAGAGAGGGGTCACGGTTAAGCGGAAGGGAGGAGAGGCCACCCACACCAAAAAGGGACCACGTTCCTAAAGCCCAGGACCCCATAATCTGCTGGCGGTGCCAAGGACTAGGTCATGTAGCGGCACGTTGCCCGGGGAGAGAAGAACCCATGGAATGTGGGTTGGGGAGGTGTACCTCCGGGTTTTTGCACGGCCATCTTACTCACAAGGGGTTTGCGGCTGGGGTGGACCGTTAAGAGTGCAACGGTCACCGTTAATGGACATTCCGTGCAGGCCCCCCCTGGACCGGGGAGTTGGTGACCCTGGTGCAAGCGCAGCTGGTGAACCCGGACCAACTACACACACGCCGAATAGGGGTAATGTGTATTCACGGGGACCCCAAAGGACTACCCCACTGCCATACTTACCATAGAGACTGCCTGTGGGGTGATACAACATGAGGGGGGCGTTGTGGCAAGGCTTACCCCAAAAGGCCATTATTGGATGTGATTTCCCCTTGTTTTGGGAGTTTATGGGGAAATAAAAATAAATGCATGTATGATGTGGTACCGCCTGTAAAAAATTTATGCCATGGTGATAATTTTAAGAACCGCTACCTTTTCCATTTTCGGTACTGGCTGGAGACGGAGGAGAACCCCCTCTGAGTTGGAAACTCTCCTCCTTGCCGGTCTTGAGAGGGAATTTTAGTACGGAACAATTGAGGGACCCTAATTTGATGAACGCCTGGAAAAGTGTAAAGGTCATAGATGGTAAATCACAGGAACCAGGGGAGGAGTTGCTGTACCCTCACTTCGCCGTACAGAATAACCTCCTGTACAGGGTGAAAAAGACACCAACTGAGGTGGTAGAGCAGTTGGTGGTACCCCGAACCCATGTCCGTTTGGTCCTGGAGCTAGCCCATTCCTATATGCTGGGGGGACATTTGGGGTCGGAGAAAACTAGGGAGCGGGTAGAGCGGAACTTTTACTGGCCTGGCATCTATAGGGCAGTAGAAGAGTTTTGTCAATCTTGTCCGGAGTGTCAGGTCCATGCCCCTAGACCCCATTTCCGGAGTCCGCTGGTTCCTCTGCCATTATAGAGGTGCCATTTGAACGGATTGGCATGGATTGGTCGGTCCCCTCCTAAATCGGCCCGAGGACACCAGCATATCCTAGGGGTTTTGGATTTGCCACCCGCTACCCAGAGGCCATACCCCCCCGAAAACACCTCCTCCCGAGGATAGCTAAGGAGCTCTTCTATTTCTTCACCGTACCGGGATCCCAAAGGAGATCCTCACAGATCAGGGCACTCCATTTATGTCCAAGGTGACCAAAGAGCTGTGTCGCCTGCTAAAAATTACCCACCTGCGCACGTCCGTATATCATCCCCAAACCGATGGTCTGGTAGAACGTTTCAATAAGACCTTAAAAGGGATGTTAAGAAAGGTGGTGGACAAGGACGGGAAGGATTGGGATCGCCTATTGCCCTATCTGATGTTTTCCATCCGGGAAGTCCCGCAGACCTCCACGGGGTTCTCTCCATTCGAGCTGTTATATGGGAGACACCCCCGAGGGCTCCTGGACATAGCCAGGGAGACCTGGGAACAAGAGGAAACCCCCTTTCAGGAGTGTCAAACGAGCATATAGTCGACATGCAGGACAGGATTGCAGCTGTTATGCCCATTGTAAGGGAGAATATGCAGCAGGCCCAGGAAGCCCAGGCCCGGGTTTACAACAGGACCGCAAGGGTCCGAGCCTTTCAGCCAGGGGACAAAGGGTGCTCGTATTGGTCCCGACGTAGAAAAGCAAATTTCTAGCCAAGTGGAAGGGCCATATGAGATCTGCGAACGGGTGAGTGAAGTGAACTATAAGGTTTTCCAGCCAGGGAAAAGAAAGCCTTATCAGATTTATCATATCAACCTAATCAAACCCTGGAAGGACCGAGAAAGTTTGGTGGCTGCAAAGGAGGTCCGAAAAGTCACAAACAAAGAGTTACCCCCTGTCCATATCGCGGAATCCTTGTCAGAGGTCCAGAGGCAGGAGGTCAGGGAATTCCTACAGAGGAACCAAGTGGTCTTCTCTGAACTGCCCGGCCGGACAGACGTCATTAACATGACAAATTTTCACCGAGCCGGTCAAAAGGTACGGTTAAGACCATACAGGGTACCGGAAGCCCCGAGGCAAGCCATCTCAGAAGAGGTGAGGAAAATGTTAGCCTTAGGGGTCATAGAGAGGTCCCAAAGTGGGTGGTCCAGCCCAATTGTGATCATTCCTAAGCCGGATGGTAGCTTGCGGTTCTGTAACGATTTCCGCAAGTTGAACGAGATCTCCAAATTTGACGCCTACCCCATGCCAAGGGTCGATGAGCTGATCGAGAGGTTGGGGCCTGCGAAGTATATGACCACCTTAGACCTCACCAAGGGGTATTGGCAAAGGGTTCCCTCACAGATGAGGCCAGGGAAAAAACAGCATTTTTCCCACCCCAGAGGGACACTTCCAGTATGTAGTCCTTCCCTTTGGTCTACATGGGGCCCCTGCGACCTTTTTAGGGCTAATGGACATCATCCTGCAGCCGCATAAAAAGTATGCAGCCGCATACCTGGATGATGTGGTGATCTATAGTGCCGATTGGGATTCCCATCTGGTAAAGGTGCAAGCGGTTCTAGATGCAATAGGGGCCGCTGGGCTAACGGCCAATCCCCAGAAAAATGTCGATTTGGGCTAGAGGAGGCTCGCTACCTCGGCCACAACATTTGGCCAAGGGATCATCAAACCCCAATTAGATAAGCTTGAAGCCATTCAGAATTGGCCTCAACCGGTGTCCAAAAAAACAGGTTAGAGCCTTCCTGGGCATTGCAGGCTATTATAGGAGGTTTGTGCCAGTCTTCGCCTTAATAGCTGCCCCTCTCACAGACCTCACCAAGGGAGTGAAGTCCACCATGGTAAAGTCCTGAGGCCGAACAAACCTTCCAAAAACTTAAGGAGGTTCTATGTAAGAGGCCTGTTCTGATCACCCCTAACTTCAGGGAAGAATTCCTATTGCACACAGATGCCTCAGAAGTAGGCTAGGGGCAGTCTTATCCCAAAGGGGTTTTAAAGGGGAAGAGCACCGATTTGTGTACCTCAGCCGGAAGCTGTCGGCGGCTGAGAAAAATTTTCGCCATTGTGGGAAAGGGAATGTCTGGCCCCGAAGTGGGCCATTGAGTCACTTCGATATTATCTAGTGGAGAGGCAATTTAGGGTGATCACAGATCACTCCCCATTGAAATGGATGGCCCAAAAAAAAAGGGAAGAACGCAAAGGGTGACCCGTGGTTCCTGGCTTGCAGGACTTCAAATTCTGTGTGGAACACCGTTCGGGTCCCAGCAAGCAAACGCAGATGCGTTGTCTAGGGGGCACAGTTTCGGGGCACAAAGGTGCTCCGCCCCCCGGGTTTTTGAGCAGAGAGGGGGGATATGTAGGTTTGCAACAGCAGGAAGGGATATTAACGGTGTATATATCCAGCCAGAGTCCTTGCATGCGCCTTAAATGTCCAGACCAAAGCCCCCCAAAGGGAAGGGGCCTTGGGGAATGAAAGGCCAATAGTAGATAGGTGTCGACAGTATAGACTGTGACATATGTTTAACGTTTAATGTTAGCTTTGGGTTTCAGCCATTCCGGGGGCGGCCTTTTATTGGGAGTGAGCATAGAGCAGGGTGGGTGCTCACTCCCCATGGATCCACTCCCCGAGGTTCCACTCCAGGTTTTACCTGGAATATATAAGTCAGCAGGGAAGCTGACTGGTGTAGACTACAACTCCCAGGCTACCTTTAAGTCTGGAGAGGGACCCCTGGAGATCAGCAGGAAACTTACAAGCTGATAGTAAGTTGGTCTTTTGTTAGTTAGAGCCTAGACGGGCAGGCGTTTGTTTTGTTTTTGTTTGTGCATGCCTTGCACTTGTTGTTGTGTTCCGTTTGCTGCTTAATAAAAAATACAGAGGCCCTGTATTTTTGCAACCCCAAGATCTGTCTCTGTCTCTGCCTGAAAAACACACGTGTTTCCCAAAGATTCCCAGAGCGCCAAAGCTCAAATATATATTTATTATATATATATATTTTATATATAACATATATCACTGCTCCTCACCCCAGGGCATCAAGTGTTGTAGATGGAACCACAAAAGGGCTTACTTTCAAACAGGGGACCAAATCAGTATATTAGTTGGAACGTGCCTAAGAAATGCCAGCCCGTCGCTTTCTCAGACAAAAGTGTTCTTCTAATTTTATTTCACACACTCAAGGTTTTAACAGGTTGGGGGAGGTACACATTCCTTAATCAACATAAACCCTCTTGATTGGCTCTTCTTATCTACATCTTAAATGGGCACTCCTTTCTCTTTGTTAGAGAGAAGGGAAAAACATCTTTAAGGTGGGCAGCCTTGTGGCATAAAACTGGGTGTGTCTGAAACACAGACCCCATCTTGTGAGTGGAATAGACATTATACATAATACTTCTTTATAACAGTTATCTTTACAAGCAGATTATATATGCGGCCATTTGTAAACACTTAAAGTGAATGGTATACAGGCAGCTTTTACGTGCAAAATATATAAATTTCATTGAGGTTTATATGATTTAATCACTATAAAATAGAGACACAAAGGATCACACATATATAACCTTTGTTCCAATCCACAACACGTGTGATATTACACGGGGGAGGAAGGGTCTGTATTACATGTGTGATATTACACGGAGGGAGGAGGGTCTGTATTACATGTGTGATATTACACGAGGGGAGTGTCTGTATTACATGTGTGATATTACACGGGAGGAGCAGTGTCTGCATTACATGTGTGATATTACACGGGGGGCAGCAGTGTCTGCATTACATGTGTGATATTACATGGGGGGGAGGAGGGTCTGTATTACATGTGGGATTTTGACACAGGGGGAGGAGTGTCCTGTATTACTTAAAGTGATATTACATGGGGGAGGTGTGTCTGTATTACATGTGTGATATTACATGGGGGGAGGAGGGTCTGTATTACATGTGTGATATTACACGGGGGGGAGGAGTGTCTGTATTACATGTGTGATATTACACGGGGGGAGGAGCGTCTGTATTACATGTGTGATATTACACAGGGGAGGAGTGTCTGTATTACATGTGTGATATTACACGGGGAGGAGTGTCTGTATTACATGTGTGATATTACACGGGGAGGAGTGTCTGTATTACATGTGTGATATTACACGGGGGGAGGAGGGTCTGTATTACATGTGTGATATTACACGGGGGAGGAGGGTCTGTATTACATGTGTGATATTACACGGCGGGAGGAGGGTCTGTATTACATGACCTCTCCCCTCCATACATCTCTGCCCTAATTTCCAAATATCTCCCCCCACGCACTCTCCGCTCCTCACAGGACCTTCTCATCTGCTCTCCCCTTATCAGCTCCTCACACAACCGTCTCCAAGACTTCTCCCGTGCTTCACCCACACTCTGGAACTCACTGCCCCAACACATCAGACTCTACTCCACTTTCACCAGCTTCAAAAGCAAACTGAAAACCCATTTCTTCAGGCTTGCCTATAACCTTCACTAAACTTGTCACTACTTCCTCCACAGACATGTCTTGCCCTCCACCTCCTGTCTCTTTCCCCCTCCTTGTAGATTGTAAGCCCTCGCGGGTAGGGTCCTCTCTCCCTCTGTCGTGCCAATTGTCATTATCCCTTATCACTGTACTCGTTTGACTTATGTAATGTATGTAACCCCCTCGAATGTACAGCGCCCTGGAATCAATGGCGCTTTAAAATAAATAATAATAATAATAATAATAATATTACATGAGAAGAGCAGTGTCTGTATTACATGTGTGATATTACACGGGGGAGGAGTGTCTGTATTACATGTGTGATATTACACGGGGGAGGAGTGTCTGTATTACATGTGTGATATTACACGGGGGGAGGAGTGTCTGTATTACATGTGTGATATTACACGGAGGCAGTGTCTGTATTACATGTGTGATATTACACAGGAGGAGGAGGGTCTGTATTACATGTGTGATATTACACGAGGGGAGGAGGGTCTGTATTACATGTGTGATATTACACGAGGGGAGGAGGGTCTGTATTACATGTGTGATATTACACGGGGGCAGTGTCTGTATTACATGTGTGATATTACACGGGGGGAGAAGGGTCTGTATTACATGTGTGATATTACACGGGGGGAGAAGGGTCTGTATTACATGTGTGATATTACATGCGTGATATTACACGGGGGAAGGAGGGTCTGTATTACATGTGTGATATTACATGGTTGAGAAGTATCTGTATTACATGTGTGATATTACACGGGGAGGAGGGTCTGTATTACATGTGTGATATTACACGGGGGCAGTGTCTGTATTACATGTGTGATATTACACGGAGGAGGAGGGTCTGTATTACATGTGTGATATTACACGGGGGGGAGGAGGGTCTGTATTACATGTGTGATATTACACGGGGGAGGAGGGTCTGTATTACATGTGTGATATTACACGGGGGAGGAGGGTCTGTATTACATGTGTGATATTACACGGGGGGAGGAGGGTCTGTATTACATGTGTGATATTACACGGGGGAGGAGGGTCTGTATTACATGTGTGATATTACACGGGGGAGGAGGGTCTGTATTACATGTGTGATATTACACAGGGCAGTGTCTGTATTACATGTGTGATATTACACGGGGGGAGGAGGGTCTGTATTACATGTGTGATATTACACGGGGAGGAGGGTCTGTATTACATGTGTGATATTACACGGGGGGAGGAGGGTCTGTATTACATGTGTGATATTACACGGGGGCAGTGTCTGTATTACATGTGTGATATTACACGGGAGGAGGAGTGTCTGTATTACATGTGTGATATTACACGGGGAGGAGGGTCTGTATTACATGTGTGATATTACACGGGGGCAGTGTCTGTATTACATGTGTGATATTACACGGGGGGGGAGGAGGGTCTGTATTACATGTGTGATATTACACGGGGGAGGAGTGTCTGTATTACATGTGTGATATTACACGGGGAGGAGTGTCTGTATTACATGTGTGATATTACATGGGGGAGGAGTGTCTGTATTACATGTGTGATATTACACGGAGGCAGTGTCTGTATTACATGTGTGATATTACACAGGAGGAGGAGGGTCTGTATTACATGTGTGATATTACACGGGGGGAGGAGTGTCTGTATTACATGTGTGATATTACACGGGGGGAGGAGTGTCTGTATTACATGTGTGATATTACATGGGGGAGGAGTGTCTGTATTACATGTGTGATATTACACGGGGGCAGTGTCTGTATTACATGTGTGATATTACACGGGGGAGGAGGGTCTGTATTACATGTGTGATATTACATGGGGGAGGAGTGTCTGTATTACATGTGTGATATTACATGTGTGATATTACACGGGGGGAGGAGGGTCTGTATTACATGTGTGATATTACACGGGGGGAGGAGTGTCTGTATTACATGTGTGATATTACACAGGAGGAGGAGGGTCTGTATTACATGTGTGATATTACACGGGGGAGGAGGGTCTGTATTACATGTGTGATATTACACGGAGGAGGAGGGTCTGTATTACATGTGTGATATTACACGGGGGGGAGGAGGGTCTGTATTACATGTGTGATATTACACGGGGGGAGGAGGGTCTGTATTACATGTGTGATATTACACGGGGGAGGAGGGTCTGTATTACATGTGTGATATTACACATGGGGCAGTGTCTGTATTACATGTGTGATATTACACGGGGGGGAGGAGGGTCTGTATTACATGTGTGATATTACACGGGGGGAGGAGGGTCTGTATTACATGTGTGATATTACACGGGGGGGAGGAGGGTCTGTATTACATGTGTGATATTACACGGGGAGGAGTGTCTGTATTACATGTGTGATATTACACGGGGGAGGAGTGTCTGTATTACATGTGTGATATTACACGGGGAGGAGTGTCTGTATTACATGTGTGATATTACACGGGGGAGGAGTGTCTGTATTACATGTGTGATATTACACGGGGGAGGAGTGTCTGTATTACATGTGTGATATTACACGGGGGAGGAGTGTCTGTATTACATGTGTGATATTACACGGGGGAGGAGTGTCTGTATTACATGTGTGATATTACACGGGGGAGGAGTGTCTGTATTACATGTGTGATATTACACGGGGGAGGAGGGTCTGTATTACATGTGTGATATTACACGGGGGGAGGAGGGTCTGTATTACATGTGTGATATTACACGGGGGAGGAGTGTCTGTATTACATGTGTGATATTACACGGGGAGGAGGGTCTGTATTACATGTGTGATATTACATGGGGGAGGAGGGTCTGTATTACATGTGTGATATTACACGGGGAGGAGGGTCTGTATTACATGTGTGATATTACACGGGGGGAGGAGGGTCTGTATTACATGTGTGATATTACACGGGGGGAGGAGTGTCTGTATTACATGTGTGATATTACACGGGGAGGAGTGTCTGTATTACATGTGTGATATTACACGGGGGAGGAGTGTCTGTATTACAGTGGAAATTCGCTTACAGAAATTTCTTTTTCCTGGAGTCCATAGGCAGCACACCATTGGGATATTACTTCCCCTAGGTACAATTAGGAGAGACAGGTTAACAAGCAGTAATTGAATTAATTAATCACTTAGGTGTTGCCCTATAAAGCCTGACTGGAAGCACCGCACACCAGTATTGTAAGTAGCAATGAAGGAAATTAATCTGGGTGGGAAAGCTGTGCTGCCTACGGACTCCAGGAAAAAGAAATTTCGGTAAGCAAATTTCCACTTTCCTGATCGTCCTAAGACAGCACACCATTGGGATTTAAAAAGCAATATTAAGGGGTTGGGACCTCCGAAGCTTTCCTGAGTATTGATTCCCCAACAGTCGAAAATTCTGCAGAGAGGACATCCAATCTGTAATGCTTTACAAAAATGGATGGTGTAGACCATGTTGCAGCCTTACAAATGTGATCTAAAGGCACTTGGCCAAATTCTGCCCAGGATGCGCAGTGGATCTGGTGGAATGAGCCCGGAGATGAAGAGGTGAATCTTGACCCAGAATACTCTAACATTATCTTATGACCTCTTATTTCAGCGGGCCAGAGTAGTCTTGCTGGCTTTGTGACCTTTCCTATTGCCATGAAATTGTAGAAACAATGCTTCATCCAATCTGAATGGTTGAGTAGCTTGCAGATAATTGGGCACAGTTCTTCTCACATCCAGTGTTTGTAACATCTGTTGTTTTTCATCCACTGGATTCGGAAAGAACACCGGGAGAACAATCTCTTGGTTAATGTTAGATGTTGAAGTCCCTTTTGGAAGAAACCCTGGCATAGTGCGCAGAATAAGACAATCCTGTTGGTCTCACAGATACGGTTCTCTACAGGGGAGAGTTTGTAGTTCCCCTAACCTTTTTGCTGAAGTAATTGCCACTAAGAAAAGTTTTTTAAGTGATATACATTTGAGACTAGACTGTAGCATGGGCTCAAAGGGTGGACCAGTTAAGGCCTTTAGAACAAGTGATAAGTCCCATGATGGTTTGGACCATCGGTTTGCACCATCGGTTTAAGATTTCTGACTGCTTTGAAGAATCTTCTGACCAGTGATTGGTTTGAGAATCTTGATTCCAGCTGAGCATTAATTGCTGTGAAGTGGACCTTCATTGTATTGTATTTGAGGCATTTATTAAAGCCTTCCTAAAGAAACTAAAATACAGAAGATAGCAAGTCAGTGGAGACTTCTTTAGAGGAGCACCAGCCTTTGTAGATTCTCCAAATCTTGTTATAAACGGATATAGTTGCAGGTCTTCTAGCAGCCAAAAGGGTTTTAACCACTTTGTCTGAGAGACCAGACTGTTGTAAGTTTTCCCGCTCAGCCTCCAAGCCGTCAGATGGAGCTTGTGCACTTGAGGATAGAATGTGCCGTTCTGAGATAGGAGGTCCTGGTAGTTTCTAGAATCTGTCTCTTGTTAGTGACAATACGAGAGAGAACCAGGCCCGGTGGGGCCAGAAGGGAATAACCTCTGTGACCTCGGCTTTGTCGTCCAGAATCTTCCAGAGGACAAGCGGGACCAAAGGAAGGAGGAGGAAATACATAAATTAATTTGTTTCTCCAACTGATTGACAACCCATCTATTGCTACAGGGGACTCCTGGAGTGAGAGGGAGCAAAAGTGTTTTGTTTTGCATTGTTTGGAGTTGCCATGACATCCAGGTCGGGGTATCCCATCTTGCAAGTAATGTGTCTGAAGATTTTGGTTTCAGACTCCATACTTTGGGGTGCAGGAAATACCAGCTGAGCCCAACTGCAGTCACATTGAGAGAGCCTCGAATGTGCACTGCTGAGATGTTGTAGAGATTTTATTCTACTCATATCATTAAGCTCCTGCCTTATCTGGAAAGAGAGGGGCTTCTGGTGCCCCCTTGTTTGTTTAGGTAGTAAACCGATACTAGATTGTCTGTTTGTACGAGGACATTCTGATTGAATCGGATGGGCTGAAAATGGTACAAAGCTAACTTGATGGCTCAGTTCCTTTAGGTTGGAAGATAGCCTCTGTTCCTGAGGAGACCACATTTGCTGAACCCAGTGGCCTTTTACATGGGCACCCCAGCCCAAAGAGGAGGCATCCGTTGTGAGGACTACCTGCTGGTGATGAGTGAAGGTTCTACCTTGCCTCAGTGTGTTCGGGTCTAACCACCATTTAGATCTCGTCAGGTGTACTCATAGTTATCCAAGTGTCTAGGGAACGCTTGTTTCTGTCCAGGAGGACAAGATGTTGGCCTGAAGGGAATGGATATGAGCTTTGGCCCAGGGTATTGCATCGCCCAACACTTTCATCGCTGAGCTAACAGAGATTTTGTGGACTGATTGGTTGGAAAGGTAGATTGCAGAAATGTTTTTTGGATGGAATGTCTCCAGACCATTGTTTAACCCCTAAGGCTCTCCTTGAAGCAGTTGATGTTACAAGAGACCTAGAAGAAAACTTTATGACATCTAAGAATTAATAAAAATTCTGCTGCATCCTTTATTAGAGGAATGTTCTCCAGGATACCTTCCCTTATGACCTCATCTTGCAGATCTTGGGTTAACTGGCTGAGCCAAATACATAAGGACCTGGCTACAGGTAAGGATGCCACTGTAGAGGAAGCATAAGACGTTTGGTACTGCTTCTCATTCAGCAGTACACTGGGAATCCACATTATATGTGCTATTGAATCTAGCTCCTGTTCCAGCCGCTTAACTGGTTTAGACGACTAAAATTGAAGCCAGTCCGATAATAGGGTGACTTGGAAGCCTTATCTTTGGAAATAGGAAAGCCTCTGTGCTTTATCTTTTACCAGATTCCATGTTTTTTTTTTATATATATATGGTAATTTATTTGTCTAGCCTTAGGAGATACAAATCGTCTGATTCATCAGAATCATAATCCTCAGAAGGAGAGGAGGGTAAAGGTGAGGTGAGAGGCCTAGCTCCAGGCTTGCTTATATTGTGTCCCTAAGTGGCTCTAAACTCTTGAAAAATTGCAGAGAGCTGTTCCTTAAACCAAGAGAGAAAGGCTCTAGCCTCAGACTGTCAGGAACCTTCCCGTTCAGGCGAAGAATATAAAGTGCATATATTAGAGGCACATTCATCTGGGATGGCTAATTGCATCTAAATTAGCTTGGACTCTTTCTTCCTTTTCCCACTATCTGCTCTGGAGGTGGACATCTAAGGGTTTCATCAAAGACATAGTTAGAATTGCATTCCCAATAAGCCACAATGATAAAGATGCATATAAAACAGTCCTCACTACACAGAAAGGATCTGTTGATGGTGCCAAGTAAACACAGCAAAGGGCAATATAGCAACCTCTTTAATACTGCACAGAGCTGCTGGTGAAAAACATGCAGCAGGCAGATATGCACATACCAAGCTCACCTCACTAGACAGGAAAATTCTGCTGTCTTGGCACAGAATGGTTAACTTATACTGCAAATAAACATAGCAGGGGGGCACTCTAGCAGCCTTTAATACTGCACAGGGCTGCAGGTGAAAAACATGCAGCAGGCAGATATGCACATAGCAAGCTCACCTCATTAAACAGGAAAGTTCTGCCACCTGGCAAATGGTTACTGACAAATAAACACAGCTGAGGGGCAGTATCACAGCCTCTTATGTACAGCACAGATATATACACCGCTTGCCTTGCTAACCAGGAAGGCTATGCTGTCTAGCACTTAAATGGTTAACTTGTACTGGCAATAAACCTCAGCAGAGGGGCAGCATGACAGCCTCTTATATATACTGTATAGGGACAACATACAGCTCCCTTTCTGTATGTCACAGATCAGCAGAGGGCGGTATAGAAGCCTTTTATATACGGCATAAAACAGCAGAGGGGCATATAGCAACCTCTTATATACGGCACAGATCAGCAGAGGGGCAGAATAGCAGCCTCTTATATACAGCACAGAGCAGCAGAGGGGCATATAGCAGCCTCTTATATACGGCACGGATCAGCAGAGGGTCATATAGCAGCCTCTTATATATGGCACGGATCAGCAGAGGGGCATATAGCAGCCTCTTATATACGGCACAGATCAGCAGAGGGGCATATAGCAGCCTCTTATATACAGCACAGATCAGCAGAGGGGCATATAGCAGCCTCTTTTATACTGCACAGATCAGCAGAGGGGCATATAGCAGCCTCTTATATACAGCACAGATCAGCAGAGGGGCATATAGCAGCCTCTTGTATATGGCACAGATCAGCAGAGGGGCAGAATAGCAGCCTTTTATATGCGGCATAGATCAGCAGAGGGGCAGATAGCAGCCTCTTATATACGGCACAGATCAGCAGAGGGGCATATAGCAGCCTCTTATATACGGCACAGATCAGCAGAGGGGCATATAGCAGCCTCTTATATACAGCACAGATCAGCAGAGGGGCATATAGCAGCCTCTTATATACAGCACAGATCAGCAGAGGGGCATATCGCAGCCTGTAATATACGGCACAGATCAGCAGAGGGGCAAATAGCAGCCTCTTATATACAGCATTAATATATCACACAGCTGTAGGCAGACGCATAAAACACAGCTTATACTGCACAGGTATAACATACAGCTTACCTTCTGTATGGCAAAGCTCAGCAGAGGGCAGTATAGCAGTCTCTTATATGCGGCATAGATCAGCAGAGGGGCATATAGCAGCCTCTTATATACGGCACAGATCAGCAGAGGGCAGTATAGCAGCCTCTTATATACAGCACAGATCAGCAGAGGGGCAGAATAGCAGCCTCTTATATACAGCACAGATCAGCAGAGGGGCAGAATAGCAGCCTCTTAAATACGGCCAGATCAGCAGAAGGGCAGTATAGCAGCCTCTTATATGCAGCATAGATCAGCAGAGGGGCATATAGCAGCCTCTTATATATGGCACAGATCAGCAGAGGGGCAGAATAGCAGCCTCTTATGCACAGCATTAATATATTAAACAGCTGTAGGCAGACACATCTTACCTTGAGAGGTTGTGCTGTTTGGCCAAACACTTTGAGTGCTGCGCGCTAAATTTCAAGCCCCCGGTGTACAGCGAGATCTTGCCATTACAGCAGCTCGCAAGCATGCAGGAAAGCTTCAGCAAGGATCGTGCATGCTTAGGCATCTTATTCAGAGGGGCAAAAGTCAGAAGTGCCAGGTCCCACGTCAACGCTGAGGAGGAGGCAAGGCTAGGTACAGGCTCCACATCTAGCCAAGGCACTTCTGGACGCCACACTCCATTCCAAGGGAGCAACACACATGTTTGTTCAGATGAACAATGGCCACATGTATGTTCTTTGGGATGAGGGACCGAGACCGCTCTCAGTATACAGCCCGGAATATGAAATTGGCCTTAGATGAATGATCACACAGGGAAACGACAGAGCACCTGTGATGTAGTACCCTGAAAATTAAATGTATTCTGATTTGTTCATTAAACCATTTCTTAAATTGTGAAGTCCAGAATTCCTGTAGCTTAGAATACCACCCCCACCTTCACCCTGTAGGGAATTTATAGCATAGGTCTGTATCCTGTATAGTGTGGCTACAGCCCAGTGCATATTTTATAAGCCCTAGATTTTACAACTCTTAGCATAAACAATATCCATCCAGAAAGTTTAACAGATGTCACCTTTGACCCCCCCCCCACAATAAACCCTTTCATTGACCTGCCCCAGAAGAAGCGCAGTCCGTGATTGCTATCTAGTGGTGTTAGTACACAACAACCCTCATAATACAATCCTGTATCCGCCCATCTCCTAAAAAACTTCAGCCAGTAAAAGTGTAGGCAAGTATGAGAGAGCCGGGAGGAACCTGGACAGGTATAAGACATGTGGACACACTCAAACCGTTGTTCATAGCCTGGGGTTCAATTTCAGATTGAGTTCCATTTTCTTTCACCAATGCCCCTTGGATCTGAAGGCTGAAACACCTTGTAAGTGTGAAATCTTCTGAGTTATTATCCTTTTTATTTATTTTCATAACTGATTGATGTGTATGTCATAGTTATTGTTATTATATTCTGTTATGTAAGCACTGAAAATCATTTTAATATTAAAGTTATCAGTAATATGTTAATTCTTGTTGTTGCACGGATCCATTTCCTTGAAAGAGTGTATTTTTCTTTGGTAGCTGCTGAGAGAGCAGTGAGTTGACCTTTAAGCATTTTTTAAGTGTTTTTAGAATATCTGTTAGCAATCAGATTCCTTCTGGCTGATTCCTTTTTGATTAGTGAAGGAAGGTGGTGGCAGCGGATATAGTTTTGGGGTGCTGGACCGGTCTTGTGGTGCGATTTATGCGTGATTCGCTACCTGAGTGAGAGGTACGCGCAAGTGGAGATAAGTCTACCCCATTACAGTGGCCCCCCAGTCACGTGCTGGTGAGTGTGTACGTGACAAATTGGTGGCAGAGCTGTGGGATAGGTTTTTTTTTCTTTTTATTGCAGCATTAGTGCTTGGTTTAAGCAATTATTCCCTACACTAAAAGACTGGCTGTATCTTTGTGAAGATTACACCAGTCTTACAAGAACTAAGGCAGTGCTTACTTGACATACACACAATCAGTTTCCCCTCCCTGTTTTTCTTTTCTATCTTTTATTTGGCAAAGGGTGCTTTGTAAGATGGCAGCCCTGTACAAGAAGCAAAACAAAGAATATCTCATCAGCCTATGTGAGGAGAGAAATATTAATCCAGTGGCAAAGACGAAGGTTCAGCTGACTCGTGAGCTTGTGGAGCAAGATTTACAGCAGCTGGACGCGGCGTCAGAGAACGAAACTGACAACGCACAGGTCCAATTGACGGAATTTGCTCCTGAAATAATTCCCCCTGAGGACACCCGCAGCGGCAGTTCCAGGGAGGCATGGACTCTGCCCTGGGCATGGCTTTGCAGCAACTTGGCGCTTGTGATCCTAATCTGCACCTACAACTTATCCTGCAATCCCAGCAGGCAGAGGCTGTGGAACGCCAGGCCGTGAGAGAGGCGGCCGAGCGCCAGGCGGAGAGAGAGCGAGAGGCGGCCGAGCTCCAAGCAGCGAGAGAGAGCGAGAGGGCTGCGGAGTGTCAGGCTGAAAGGGACCTCAAGCTACAGCTGGCACAACTTGAAAGGGGTGAGGCTTTGCCACGGCCTCATGCCCAGGATACAAACCCTTTGAAACCCAGACTAGAACACTTTCCTGTGATGGAAAAGAATGGGGACTTAGATGTTTTCCTACGAGGATTTGAAAAGACTTGCAGACAATATCATCTGCCCAGAGACCAGTGGGCGCGATATCTGACCCCAGGACTAAGGGGCAAAGCCTTGGAGGTTTTTTCCGACCTCCTACCAGAGCAAGATGGGGACTATGACGCCATAAAGAGAGCTCTGTTCATGAAATAGCACCTCACTCCGGAGGTGTATCGCAGGAAATTTCGGAGTCTGCAGAAAGGTCCGACTGACAGCTACGCAGATGTGGAGAGCAACTTAAGTGCCACCTGCAAGCAATGGGTGGAAGGACTCTCTGTTTCCAGCTTTGACGACCTGTTGAATCTAATGATCAAGGAGCAGCTTCTCCATATCTGTCCTGCAGAGGTTCGTCAGTTTGTCTGTGACTGGAAGCCCAAGACGTCCAGAAACGCGGCTGAACTGGCAGACTCCTATGTTGCCAACAGGATTCCAGAAGCCCGGAGAACACTTGAGTCCACCTGGAGGAGAGGTAAACCTGCTGGGAATCCCCCTTCTCCGCCCCATCGATCACCTGGGCACCCTCCTACTACTCCCCTCGGGTCCCTGAGACCCACACGCCCATTGACTGATATGTGCAAATGTTTTATCTGCAACCAAGTGGGGCATGTTAGTGCCACTTGTCCAGACAAGCGGAGGAGTACCCCGATGCCCCCAGCGCCCCCTGTAACAGGCTCTTCCATCTATCTTATAACTGGGACTGCAGGAAGGAGGAGGCATAACCTTCAACCTGTCACCGTGGGCAGAAAAGTCGCCATGGGCTTCAAAGACAGTGGAGCAGTGGTGACTGTTGTGCATCCAGAGATGGTGGATGCTAGAAATATTATTCCGGGAAAGACCATGACTCTGACTGGATTTGGCGGAGTCCACTCTGCTATACCCATGGCTCGGGTTTATCTGGACTGGGGAGCGGGCCGAGGAATGAGAGAAGTGGGTGTCTCTGCTACTATCCCCTATTCCATTTTACTGGGTCTGGATTTGGGGGTTATGCAAGTGAACTATGTTCTAGCTTCCCCTCCAAAGGCAACCCCAGCAACCCAGGTATGTGATCCCCCCCAGAGACTGTGCAATACTTCTGCAAAATGCCCAGATGGGAAAGGAAATGTGACAGTGGATGTACTTCTGAATGTTGCCACTGATATGTGTAATGTGCAAAATGACTGTCCTTATGTCACACCTGTGACCCATAGTAAGGATGCCTGCAATCCTCAGCTTTGTGTGTCGGCTGACCAGCCCAAGGTAAAATCTCCTGCAGAGATCAAATTGCAAGTTGAGGTGGAAGAGTCTGCAGCCCCCTCCAACCACCCTTCTGCTGACATTCATAGCTCTCACATTCTCCCATTATCAGATCACAGGGCAGAGGAGCTGACAGGCAAGACAGCCTTGCCCCCTGCGGAGTCTGATTATCACGGAGTGCATGGGAAGCAGGGGACCAAACCAGAGTCTAAGGAATTGGGAATCCCTGATAGCAGCCCCACTGATGTGTGGCCAGAAACCCATGGGGATAACAGGGACTATCCCTGTGTCGCCCCTCCTCCTATCAAGGACCCCCCAGCACCTGAGGAGGAAGTGTCTTGTACTATGTTATGTGATACTTGCTCTGCCTCTGATGTATCACAGCCTGTTGTGAGGCCTGCTGATGTATCTCAGCCTGTTGTGAGGCCTGCTGATGTATCTCAGCCTGTTGTGAGGCCTGCTGATGTATCACAGCCTGTTGTGCTGGATGTTACGGTGTCTAGGCTGGTTGGGCCAGACATCAATTCACCTACAGCTGTGTTGTGGGCCCCAGATGTATCCCAGCCCACAGATACTCTCTGAATGGTTATGAACCTTGCTGACGTATCCCAGCCTGTAATGCTGGGTGCCCCTGTATCTAAGCTTGCCAGCATGACTTGGACTGTTGTGGACAATAATGATTTATCCCAGCCTGGGGGCGTATCCCAGACAGTTATGGACAATAATGATGTATCCAAGCCTGAGGGCGTATCTCAGACTGTTATGGACAATAATGATGTATCCAAGCCTCTAAGCGTATCTCAGACTGTCATGGACACTAATGATTTAACCAAACCTGAGGTTGTATCTCCGACTGGTATTGACAATGATGATGAATCCAAGCCTGAGGGTGTATCCCAGATGGTAATGTGGGGGATGGCCATCCCTGAGTGGTTTCCATGATACCAACAGCTCAGTGGATGTGCCTGAGCCCAATGATGCATGTCAAACTGTTATGCACAGTAGAAGTGTATCCAAACCAGTTATGTAAGCTCCTGCCTGCCCTGGGGGTGTATCCAACCCCATGGAGTGTAATGGTCAGGGCCGGACTGGGACTAAAAAGCAGCCCTGGCACAAAACACCCACCAGCCCACACACAATATCGCCTCCGAGTTTTCCCTTGGTCACGCACTTTGCCATTTCTAAATAAACAACATTATAAACAGAGGCAAGAAAGTAAAGGTGGTGCAAAGAAACCCCTAATCACAGGATCAAGGACAGGTGTGCACTCTCTTTACGATCAGGGACAAGTGTACGCTACCACTATACAGGTGCCAAAAAGACCTCCAATACTGCCATATAGAGACCACATAGTGGACAGATCACCGTCAATACCAGGACACCATCACATGACAGTAAACACAGAACTGATAAAACACACAAGCAAAATAACCCCTGACATTGTGACTCACAGGTGATGTCTTCTCTTCGAGTCAATTTCTTTCCATTTTCTTCTCCATATGGCACAGACCATCATGACTTCTCCCAGCCATGACTTATCCCTGTAGAATTTACCACACAAGCATCTTAGACTCCTCACTTTTCTAGCACCTCTTTACCTGTGTCCCACCTGTGTACAAACTCCCCATCCATAGCACCGCAAATGGTTATTATGACCCCTTTGTGCACCTAACAATAAAAGTGCCTCCATACATATATGGGGTGTCAATTTATTCACAGAGTTTTAGTTTATATTTTGTTTCCTTATCTATTAGGTAGGTAAACCCCTAATATAGGACATAGTTACACCCCTAAATTAAATAGGTAAACAGATACACCCCATTTTGGACCCTAATTAGATAGGTATGAATAGTTAGGCCCTAAATTAGGTAAGTACAGTAGTTATATAGGCTCCTATAAAGTAGGCTGGTAAATAGGCCCCCATAAGGAAGGTATGTAGGCTGCAGCGGCTCAGAATCTGGCAACCCACCAGTCTGGTCCAGCTGGTACCTGGAAAGTTTGAAGCAGACAAGTGGCCCATTTTAACACATCACAATAGTCTGGGCCTCTGCATGGGCAGAGTAGGGCCTATAAATGAGTAGGACCTGCAGGAGTCGGCTGCTTCCAGGCAGAAGCTAACGTGGGTGGCAATAGATGACTGAGGAGCGTATGTGGTCACTGCTAAGTTTCCTGGCATCTACCTCACATGCGAGTGCACTGAGTAGTTTTTCGGACAGTGTTTGCGGCGCTGCTTCTGCACACACAGTCCTGACGCTGCCAGTGCCTAACTCTAATGGCCAAGATTGAGTTCACACGTCGTATAGTGGTGTGTACCTGTGCGCCACAACACACCTGCTGTTGAAAGTCCGCACTGGCCAGTGCTTACACCCCACAGCAGGCGTATAGCGGTGCCCACAGGTACAAACTGTTATACGCTGTGTGAACCCAGCCTTACACAACACTGAGATAATGAGCACTCCACCATGTTGGCTGCTGCCCACACAGTCAGAGGAGACAGGAGCAACGACCTATATATAAATTAAAATGAATACCTTGAGGCTGTGTAGCTGATGTCCTAGTAGGATGCAACCAGTAGGAATCTTTGTTGAGGCATGACTGGGACGCTGCCACACAGGAAGGGGGCGAAGCTTTGGGAGCGGGTTATATATTACAGGGCTCAGTTTCTCTCCTCTATCATATATCCCTATATATCACAGAGCTCAGCTTCTCTCCTCTATTATATAACCCTGTATATCACAGAGCTCAGATCCTCTCCTCTATCATATAACTATATATCACAGAGCTCAGCTCCTCTATCATATAACCCTATATATCACAGAGCTCAGCTTCTCTCCTCTATCATATAACCCTATATATCACAGAGCTCAGCTCCTCTATCATATAACCCTATATATCACAGAGCTCAGATCCTCTCCTCTATCATATAACTATATATCACAGAGCTCAGCTCTTCTATCATATAACACTATATATCACAGAGCTCAGCTCCTCTCCTCTATCATATAACCCTTATATCACAGAGCTCAGCTCCTCTCCCCTATATTACCTTTATATCACAGAGCTCCTCTCCTTATATAAACCCTTTATAAAAATCAGA
>JAODAL010054223.1:0-24770 GCA_025379985.1 Phyllomedusa bahiana | reverse complement strand
CTATTGCATTTATTTCTCGCTTGCCTCACTTTCGATACTTGGAGATATTAAATATAAGAAAAATTAAAGCCCAGGGAGATTTGTTAAAAAATGCTTCGAATTTTTGCAAAATTTCATTATCGGGGAAAACGGGGTTGCAAAGGATCAAGGCCCTCACCCTATTCACACGATAATATTCCGCTAGGGTGCTACAATGGAGCTTCATGTCCTATTAGACGTTTAGAAACTCGTTCCCATTCCTTCGTGTGCAAATCCTTCGCTGGGACCTGCAGAAAATCATTCATAAACGATACTTGAGATATAATTGAATTGGCTTGTTCCTCGCTGTACGCAAAAGTGTCCGTAGACATTGATCTGTTTTGGTGCCTCAACCCACAAAAAATGCAATAGTGTACGTTGTATGGGGTGGCACTCGATACCAGTAATCAGTGATGTGGTGCTGGTCAAAGTAGGTGAATATAATTTCACCCAAAATCATCAAGAGAAGATAATTGACCGCACAAAAAGGTAATGCAAACAGTGTTGATTTTATTATATCCACAGGCTCCAAGAATTATGTACAAAATCCGTGATTTTGTTAGGGACGTTTGGGTCAGTTTAGACCTTTATAAAATTTAGTCACTATAAAGCAAACAAAACACAAAAAGGAATCATAAATAAACAGTGATATATACATATATACAGTGTAATGAAGTGAAAAAAAAACCCAAACAATATACCAAAAATATAATCCAAATAAAACATTATTTACAATCTAATGGGTCCCAAAGAGTTTAACAAACATGTATACCACATCACAATATGGGATCAGAGACCGTATCAATTTCTAGTATATGTTGACAGAATACAGACCTGATGAATACAAAAGACCTGTATACTATATAGAAAAACAAATAAGTATGTTCACCTGTGTTAATATAAAGTAATGACAGGCATATATTGATAACAACATATACATATAATGCGTATATATATATATATATATATATATATATATATATATATATATAGAAAAGAGAGAAAAGAGCGTTACAGCCATACAAATAAGTAAAACTAAGTAACCCCATTTTACAAACCCCCAAAAACTTACCAATCCTGAAAGAGGGAGAGAAGATGAAGTAAAAGGCCGTAGCCCTACAGAAAAGGAGCCTCCAGTTGTAGGAAGGAAGAGTGCGGTTTTTTTAATGAGCGCCGCGGCCGTATTCCCGAACCGGAAGTCGCCGTATCGCTCTGCCTCATATCGGTAGAAGGAAAGATGGGAGATGTAGTCCGAAAGGGTCACTTGCGCATGCGCAATAGCGCAGCGCCGAAATAGAGTGAGCAATAGAGGATAATGATAGAAGATAAACAGAGACACATAATAAAAGATAGTAGAGAGTTATGTAAGTAATTAAGGATGACTGTTAAAGATAGAAACGCCCCTAAAGAAACTAGAAGGAATCTGGGCATAGATCTAAAAGGGCAGAAAAAAGAAAAAAAAAAACCAGAAAAAGGAGTAGATTAAAGGAAAAAGGAAAAAAAAGCAAGCGTGTGTAAATAAGTAGTCTATAAGTGATAAATGAAAAAATAAAATACAAAAAAAAAAAAAAAAATAGTAAAATCATAAAATGGAAACAGAAAAAGTAAAAAAGATGTATGGGGAAAGAAAAAAAAAAAAATAAGAAAAATAAGGGGGAGAAAAAAGAAGAGTTTAAAAAAGAAAAAAAAGGAAAAAAAAAAGAAAAAAAGAAGGAAAAAAAAAAAAGGGGAAAAAAGAAAAAAAAAAGAACAAATAAAGGCAGGGAACGATGAAAAAAGTTAAAATTTTGTTTCACTCCTATTGGTTTTCACCCGTTGAATGCGTTTATCTTGCTAAAAGGGAAGAAGGAGACAAAATTTTGATTATACAAGAATTCGAGCATAAATTAACCAAACAAGAAATCACACTCCCTATTCAAAACCCTTGGTTGTAATGTATTGAGTCTAAAGATCCAAAATGATCTCTTCCTTAAATAGTCAATATGGTTTTCCCCCCCCGTCTTGGTCTCTCACCGCCTAAAATTTTAAAACGGGTTGGGAGATGTTAGTCCTCTTCCAGAAAATGATGCGGTACCGGCAGCCATGTTTCTTACACCATGGAGGACTTTTGGCTCAGAGGCGGTCCTTCAACGTTTTTTCTGTCTTCCCCATTTTAAAAATAGTCCGCACACTTTAAGGGGCATAAAAACATAGGGCATTCAAGTGAAGGGGCCCCCTAAAAAAAAATTTTTTTCCCTCCTTGGATGGACAAAACTGATACACCTTTTTAGACATTGAACTGTGGCAACACGGTAAGCAGGGCAAGTTACCCCCTCATTCGGGGACAGACAGAGGGCCTGGGAAAGTACCTTTTGGACCCCTATATCAGCCCTTAACCAGCATATCTCTGATATTTCTTGGGTCTTTGAACAGTTCAAGGTTGGACTCTGGAAGTTTCTATGTTTGGGGATTTGCTCTCTGCAAAATACTCCATGCTGTCTCAGAATATTGTGTATACCCTTCATATCCGGATGATAAGTGTTCACGAAAGGAATCGCCTGCTCGGTTTGTTGAGTCTACATTCTCTTGGAATCATTTTCTAAATTGTCAGGGTATTTTCTGTGTTACCTCTGTCACGAACTTATCCCCTCATTGTCCTAAGCTGACCTAGTCTTCTGTGTCGGTTCAGATACAATTCGCTGAACTCTCATGAATGAGATCTTGGGTAGAGATTTTTTAATGTGTGATACGGATGCAACTCCTAAAATGTAGAGGGACTATTCGATCAGTTGTTTTTGAATTATTTAGTCAGTGCTCAAGAGTGTTCCTCATTCTTGATCACTAGAGGTGTCCAATTTCTGCCTTTCTGAGTGTGGAACATCGGGTACCCGGTTTTTATTACACTCCTAAGTTTCACAAGCTTAGAGAACCCCACCTGGTGAGGACCAATTGTTGCCTCCACGGACTCGGTGTTTTCATCAATTCTCACTGTACATAGAGGAAAATACTTAATCCCTTGATACAATCCACACCATTCTATTTACGGAGATACAGGTCATTTCTTTGTCATTCTTAAAACACAGTTGCGGCCATTTCTGACACGGACTCTATTGGTCAATCTCGATGTTGGTTGTTTGTACACCTCCATTGATCATATAGGGGCATGAAGAAGCCTGTTAACTTCTTTAGGAAATATGATATGATCTGAGGATGGATACCTTACATTCTGCACGGGAATATTAACCTACTAGGGCTAGAGAACAGCTACATTATGTTTGAAGACGCGTTTTACGCCAGGTGGGAAAGGAACTAGCTATGGGATCCAATATGGCCCCCCTTTTGCTAATGCTCATGGCCACCTATTGAGGTTCACCACATATATTGTATGACCTCTACCGTCGCATGTTAGACTGTGGATGCGGTACATAGTGATAAATATATTTTTTTGTATATGGGAGGGGGATGTGATGTCCTTAGGACAATTTGTTACATGGCTTAAATTCTATAAGGACCAGAGCTTCAATTTACATCAGAACATGATTGCACAACGGGTTACCTTTTCTGGACACTACTAGTGACTCAAGAATGAGGTACATTCTTTGAGGCATGGACTTATATTCAAAAACAAATTAGGAATAGTACTTCTTTTTAGGAGTTGCCATCCGTAATCACTTAAAAAATTCTCTCCCAGATCTCAATTCATGGAGTGTTCAGGTATTGTTATCTGAACCGACCAGAGACAGGTCAGGCTTAGGACATTGAGGGATAGTGTTCCGTCGTGACAGAGGGTATCCAGAAAATACCCTGACATTAGAAACTGATTCCAGGAGAATTGTAGACTCAAAACCGAGTAGGATTCCTTTCGTGAACACTTATCATCCGAGGATGATTGGTATACACAATATTCTGAGACAGCATTGGCTATATTTTGCAGAGAGCATTTCCCCATTTTCATATTCCTTGTCCACCCTTTTTTTTTTCCTTGTTTTCTTTCTTTTTTATCTCTTCTTTTTTCTCCCTCTTATTTTTCTTATTTTTCTTTTTTCTCTTTTTCTTTCCCCATACATCTTTCTTACTTCTTCTGTTCCATTTTATGATTTTACTATTTTTATTTTTTTATTTTGTATTTTATTTTTTCCATTTTATCACCTATAGACTACTTATTTACACACGCTTGCTTTGTTTCCTTTTTTCCTTTAATCTACTCCTTTTTCTGGTTTTGTTTGTTCTTGTTCTGTCCTTTAGATCTATGCTCAGATTCCTTCTAGTTTCTTTAGGGGCGTTTCTACCTTTACAGTCATCCTTAACTTACTTACATAACTGTCTACTATCTTTTATTATGTGTCTCTTTCTATCTTCTATCATTATCCTCTATTGCTCACTCTATTTCGGCGCTGCGCCATTGCGCATGCGCATGTGACCCTTTCGGACTACATCTCCCATCTTTCCTTCTACCGGATATGATGCAGAGCGATACGGCGACTTCCGGTTCCGGGTATACGGCCGCGGCGCTCATTAAAATACCGGCACTCTTCCTTCCTACAACTGGAGGCTCCTTTTCTGTAGGGCTACGGCCTTTTACTTCATCTTCTCTACCTCTTTCAGGATTGGTAAGTTGTCTAGGGTGTAATAGGGTTACTTAGTGTTACTTTTTGTATGGCTGTGATGCTCCTTCTCTATATATATATATATATATACGCATTATATATATGTATATGTTATTATCAATATATACCTGTCATTACTTTATATTAACACAGGTGAACATACTTATTTGTCTTTCGGTTTTGTATACAGGTCTTTTGTATTCATCAGGTCTGTATTCTTTCAGCATATACTTAGTTGATACGGTCTCTGATCCCATATTGTGATGTGGATACATGTTTGTTGACTCATTGTACCCATTAGATTGTAAATAATGTTTTATTGGATTATATTATGGTATATTGTGGTTTTCTTTTCACTTCATTACACTGTATATATGTATATATAACTGTTTATTTATGATTCTTTTTGTTTTGTTTGCTTTATAGTGACTTATTTGATAAAGGTCTAAACTGCCCGAAACGTCATAATAAGTCACGGATTTTGTACATAATTCTTGGAGCCTGTGGATATAATAAAATCAACACTGTTTGCATTACTCTTTTGTGTGCGGTCAATTATCTTCTCTTGATGACTGTGGGTGAAATTATATTCACCTACTTTGACCAGCACCACATCACTGATTACTGGTATCGAGTGCCACCCCATACAACGTATACTGCTGACCCTTGATGTCAGCAGTTTGTACACCTTAATAGTACATACTAAGGGTGTGTCTGGAATTAAGGATTTGTTGATTAAGTCCTCTACATTTTCTATACTACAAATAAATTTTTGTGTTGATCTACTTCAGGTTATTCTGGAAGAAAATTATTTCCTGTTTGGGGATGATTTTTATATCCAGAAACAAGGAACAGCTATAGGTTAGAACATGGACCCCCCCATATGCAAATGCATATGTGATCTCCTTCGAGGACACGTTTGGATATCCCAATCAATTGTTTCTAGATCATGCGCTAATTTGGTTGTGTTTTATTTAAAATATTTTTTGCATGTGGGGGGAACCCAAATCGACCATTCTGGAATTTGTTGAGTACCTAAATGGTGTATATGATGAATTAAAATTTACCACCAATTTTAGTCAGGAGGTTAGCTTTTTGGATACGAAGGTTCTGATTTATGGTCAGGGTCAGTTGGGCTTTGATTTTTATCATAAACCCACAGATTGTAACAGTATGTTACATTATAAAAGCAGCCATTCCTGAGCTACTAAGTCAGCATTACCATAGTCTCAATTCCGGAAACTTAACCAGATTGTATCTGATGAGGAAGTGCGTTCCTAGTGGATTGATGAGATAAAGGACAGATTTCGGCAAAGAGGAAATCCCCTTAAACTATTGACTCAAGAACGACAATGGCTGGAAATTCCCGGGGTCATTCAAAAAATTACAGAAAAATCTAATAGATTAGCATTTGTCTTGATTTACCATTCATTATTTCCCAGAATACAAAACATCATCCAGAAAAACTGGTATCTTTTCCAAAGATAGAAGAATTTCAACAACAACCACTTTATTGTTATACCAAGTCCCTTATATTAGGGACAAACTAATTAAGGAATTGTGAGGACTAAAGATAGAAAATATTTTTTTCAGAAAGCAAAAAAGGGAAAATTCCCATGTTTAACATGTTTACAGTGTTTGAGTGTTATTTAAGGTGATTTGGTTGCATTTCCTCGGACCAAGGGGTGGGAGGGCGTTTTGAAATCAAAGGATTTTTCACTTGTGAATCTTCATTTGTTGTCTATATGATAAAGTGTCCATGTGGTCTCGCCAATATTGGTGAGACCACTCAGAAGGTACACATCAGGATTGCAAAACAAAAGTCCATGATAAGATGTGAGAATATTTTATTGCCTATTCCTTATCATTTCAAGTAATGTGGTCATAATGTCTTGCAGCTCTGCTTCCAGGTCTTGGAACATGTTCAAGACCTAGAAGGGGAGGCAGTCTAGTAACACTTTTAAAACAAAAAGAATCCAAATGGATTCATAAGCTTGACACATTATCACCAAAGGGTCTCAATAGGGAATGTGATTTTTTTAAATTAATTTGCATGATTAGTTTTTGGTTTATTTGCAATAGATTTTTTGATTTATAATTTTTCTTTCCTTGTAATTTCCTTGCTTTGTTTTTCAGATATTTTGATATTGTAAACAGGTATGTTCTAAGTTATTTAATATATGTTTGTGTCTGTGTTAAAGGTTTTGTAAATGGGGAGTCTAAAATCTGGGGTTCAGTCACCACACTATCTATATCTTTGATTTTATCCTTAGTTGTTTATTACTCTCAGCGAGCGGTATTGTAGGTTACGCCTTCCCATTATAGATCAGCATGTCACCACGCTATGTCAGTAACAAATATCTTTAACCCCTTAAGGTCTAAGCCTGTTTTGGACTTAAGGACTAAACCCTTTTTTCAAAACTGACATGTGTTACTTATCGGGGAATAACTTTTTAATGGTTTTACCTATTCATGTTAATTTTGGTCAAAACAATCCTTGTTTATTTGTGAAATATATAAAAATTTTATGACAATTTAGAAAAATGTGCCATTTTCAAAGTTTAAAAATCTCTGTGTGTAGGAAAGGTAGCCATACACAACAAATTAGTAAATAACGAACATCTGCTACAAGTCTACTTTATGTTGGAATCATTTTTAAACAATCTCATATTTTTTAGTACATAAGAGGGCTCTTAAATTTTGTAGACACCCCTATAAATGACTGCATCTAAGAAATTGCACCCCTCAAGGTATTCATAACAATACATAAAGTTTGTTAACATTATAGGTGTTTCACAGAAATTATAATAATAATAATAATAATAATCTTTATTTATATAGTGCCAACATATTCCGCAGCACTTTACAATTTAGAGGGTATAAGTACAGTCAAGGAGAACAAACGTTACAAAAAGCTACTTACAGATACGAGGTATGAGGGTCCTGCTCCCAAGAGCTTACAATCTATAAGGGTGCGTGAGTGAGACAAAGGGTGAGAAGTGCTCAGTTTACAATGGTCCAGCCATGTTACATAAATATGGGGTAGTGTACACAAAAAGTAGAAGAACCTGCCACCCAGACTGCACAAATATATACATATAAGTGCCCAAGTCTAGGAAGTGATGCATGGGTATGACAGAAATTAGGGGGCTTAATGATTAGGGATGAGTTTTCAGAGAGCACTTTAAACTATGATGGTTGTGAGTGTGCCTGATCATATGGGGTAACATGAGAACCGGAGCAGCACGTGCAAATCTTGGAGGCGTGTAATTTCAGATCATCAGCAGAGCGCAGAGAACAGGTAGGGTTGTAGACAGAGATGAGGGAGGAGATGTAGGGAGGAGCAGCACTGTGGAGAGCTTTATGGTTGAGAGTGATGAGTTTATGTTGTATCCTGTACTGAATGGGCAACCAGTGCAGTGACTGACACAGGGTAGAGGCATCAGTATAGCGGCTGGAAAGAAAGATGAGCCTGGCTGCTGCATTCAGAATAGATTGGAGAGGGGAGAGTTTGCAGAGAGGGAGACCGATAAGAAAGGGTTTGTTACAGTAATCAAGACGAGAAAGAAAAAGAGCAGTAATGAGAGTCTGGGTGGTTTCCACAGTGAGAAAAGGAGGATTTGGAGATGTTCTTGAGGTGCAGGTGACAGGAGCGGGTGAGTGATTGGATGTAGGGAGTGAAGGACAGATCAGAATCTAGTATAACCCCAAGACAGCGGGCCTGCTGCTTAGGAGTTATGGTGGTACCACACACTGAGACAGAAATAGCAGATGGGGGTTGGTTAGTAGAAGGTGGGATGACTATAAGTTCAGTTTTATTGAGGTTTAGTTTGAGATAGGGAAAGGACATGATGTCAGAGACAGCGGACAGACAATCACTGGTGTTTTGTAGCAGAGCGGGAGTGATGTTATGGGAAGAGGTGTATAGTTGAGTGTCATCAGCGTAGAGATGGTACTGAAAGCCAAAACTGCTGATGGTTTTTCCAATTGGTGATGTGTAGATTGAGAAGAGGAGAGAATCTAGAACGGATCCATGAGGAAAATGCTGCTGAGAGATCCAGGAGAAGCAACAATGAGTAGTTGCCCTGAGATTTTGCAGTCAGGAGATCATTTGAAACTTTTACTAGAGCAGTTTCTGTGGAGTGTAAAGGTCAAAAACCCGATTGCAAAACGTCAAGAAGAGAGTTTTCAGATAGATAGCGGGTTAGGCGAGAGAAGACTAAGCGTTCCAGGAGTTTAGAGATAAAGGGAAGGTTAGAGACTGGTCGGTAGTTGGCAGCGCAGGACAGGTAGATAGAAAGATCCCAGTGGAGAGCTGGGGAAATAGACTGGGCAAGTTGGGAGGGAATGGGTCACTAGAGCAGGTGATGGGGCGAGCAGACAAGAGAAACCTGGACACTTCTTCTTCTGTCGTCGGGTCAAGAGCTGAGAGCAGGTTAGAGGATGTGCGATGAGGGACAGGATGAGTATTATTTGGAAATTGCGATGCAATGTTTTGCCGGATACTGTCGATTTTGTCTTTGAAGTGAGTGGCCAGGTCTTCAGCACAGAGGTCAGTGACCAGGGCCTGAGTTTTAGGTCTGAGGAGGAAATGGAACGTTTTGGGTTGCTGTGTTATGTTGAGATGAGGGAGGTGAAATATTTTTGTTTGGGCAGGGGAAGGGGCAGTGGGGTTTTAAGTCCTGAGCATGAATTTATAGTGAAGAAAGTCTGCAGGTAGCTTTGACTTTCTCCACAGACACTCAGCACACTTGGAACATCGCTGCAGGAAGCGAGTCTGAGGTGTGTGCCAAGGCTGCTAGCGTCTGACTCTAGTGGTGCGGTGTGTGAGTGGTGCCAATATGTCCAGGGTAGTTGACAGAATTTCATTGTAATGTTTGACAGCCAGGTCAGGACAGGAGAGGGAGGAGATTGGGGGCAGTGAGGACTATATGGTGTCTGTGAGTTCCTGAGTATTAATGGAGCGGAGCTTTTGAATGTGTGATGGGCAGCTGTGTCCGAGAGCGCTGAGAATTAGTGTAGAAAAAAGAGATAAGGTTGTGGTCGGAGAGCGCGTAAGGAGAATTGTGGGGGTTAGAGACTGAGCAGAGATGACAGAAAACCAGATCAAGGGAGTTCCCATCCTTGTGGGTGGGAGAGTCAGTAAAGTGCGATAGGCCAAGGGAGGATGTGAGTGAAAGAAACTGAGAGGCAGAAGGAGACATAGGGTTGTTAATGGGGATGTTAAAATCACCCATGATGAGGGTGGGTATTTCATTAGAGAGGAAGTGAGGGAGCCAAGCACCAAAATGATCAAGAAATTGGCGGGGAAAGCCAGGGGTCTGTACACAACCGCCACTTTAAGAGAAAAAGAGTCTGAGTGTATGAACCTCAAAGGAGGGGAATGTAACAGAGGGTGCAGGAGGAAGGACCTGGTAAGTGCAGTGTGGAGAGAGAAGTTTACCAACTCCTCCCCCTGGCCTGTTCTCAGGGCTGGGGGTGTGGGTGAAGTGTAGGCCGCCATAGGTGAGAGCAGCAAGGGAAGCGGTTTTTCAGAGTGCTGTACCCATGTTTCTGAGGTTAGGAGTTGAGGGATTTAGAAAAAAACGGTCATGAAAAAATTAAAGCAAAAAGAGGAAAAAATTTTCACTTTTTGCAGTTTTAAAATTTTTATCCCTTATTCACGAGAACACAGTAAGATACGGGGAATGCAACTTAATATCGATTCCCAGTTTTCCTTTTTTAGGATATCCCTATGGGGCCCCTAGTGTGTATTTGTTGACCTAAAGCCTCAGAGTAGGAGAGGATTTTGGGGTTCATTTTCATTAGGATATATTTTGGGCCCCCATTCACGTTTGCAGACACCTAAGGTGTTAAACTTTTTTAAAACTCCCCAAAAGCCTATTTGGGAAAAATCCCCTTTAAGGAAAAAATTTTCCAGTGGTGTAGGAGTATATCAACCCACAGGTGTTTACAAATTTTTTAACTAAAGATGAAAAAATAACAAATTTTATTTTTTTCCAATAATCTGTTTTTTGTGAAAATGTTTTTTTTTTCCCAAAACTTATGCAATCATATATGTGGATGTAACTGCTTTTTGGGGCGCTTGGCAGGGCGTACTAGGGAGGGAGCGCTATTTGGCTTTGTAACAAGGATTTTGGTGGGTGCCATGTCGCATTTGCAAAGCCCAAAAGTACCAAAAGGTGAAATTTTTCCCAGAAGTTATCCTTTTTGGGTTTTTAAACACCCTAAGGAAATTCCTCTAGGGTGTATTGTGAAATTTTGGGGTGCACAGGTTTTCCACGTTTTTTTTAGCTTGGGGCAGAAAATATAACATCTGCAGTTCCACCATTGTTTTTTGGGTTTAATTTTTATTGCATTTGCTGTGCAGTATAAATGACAGGATAACTTTACTATGTAGATCGGAACAATTGCAATGATATAAATTTTATATAATTTTTTGTTTTGCTACTTTTACACAATAGAAATGGGTTTGTTTAAAAAATTGGTTTTTTTTGTTGGTATAAAAACCGGGATAACTTTTTATTTTTTGTTATGGGCTGATTTTAAAAAGGGCTTGTTTTTTGCAGGATGAGTTAACATTTTCATTGGTGCCATTATAGGGTTTATATGACGCTTTGATCTCACTATAGTCTGACAGCCATAATTTTTTTTATTTTTCTGTGTACAGAGCTGTGTAGGGGCTTGTTTTTCCAGGCTTGAGTTGACGTTTTTATTGGTACTTTTGGCTTTTGTTGCCTTTGAATTCATTTTTGGAGGCAAGGGTGAAGAAAACACGCAAAATTTCCTGGTAGTATTTTTTATTGTTTTTCAGTGTATCGTGCAGTAAGGGGACATATTGTTTTATTTGTGGATGATACGATTGTGGCAATACCCAATTTATATTGTTTTTTAATGTTTTGCAGTTTAAAAAAAAAAAATGTTTTTTTGTGTAGACAATATTTATTATCCCTTCTTCTGATAGTCAAACTAAAATATTCTTCGTTTCCATTTGACGTTTTTCATGACTTTTTGATCTCTCTTTATTCATTTTTGTGCGCGGGATAAACAAAAAAAGCAATTTGCCAATTTTTTAAATATTTTTTGGCATTCCCATTAGGTAAAAATTTGGCTATGTTCACAAGGCTTTTTTTCAGAAATATTTACACCGGATTGCGACGTAAATTTTTCTGAAAATCAGTTGAAAATCATTGCAAATAAGTGCCACTAAGTGTGGACGTTTTTTTGTAACGATTTTTCCCCACGGATTCACCCTCTCCAATCATTTAAGGTGGTGAATCCATGTAAAAAAATGAATGTGAAATTTTTTTTCCGTCCGAATTGCCGTGTCAATCCGCGTTGGCAATCCCGGACGGAGAACGCGTCGTGTGAACGACGAGCCGTTTTTCTATTGAAAACAAAGAAAATAGGCTGTGGGCTTGTTTTGACTGATTTTCCGCGGATTTACGATCGTCAAATCCGTCGGCAAAAAACGCGGCGAAAAAAAGCCCCTGGGGAAAGAGGGCCTAACAGGACAGATTTATAGGATAGGTCGTGACGCACATGGCGATACCAAACATGCACTTTTTTATTTTGGCTCTTTTTGGGGGTGGTTGGTATTTGTAGTGGGTAAAGGGCAATATGAGTGTTTCACTGTATTTTTTATTTTTATTACACTTTTACTTTTTATTTATTTTTTTTTTCACTTGGGGGGAAAGCCCATTACTCTTCTTTTCCCCCGTTCATCAATTTTATTTATTTGAAAAAGGTCATGTCTGAAAATCGAAATTTTTTTTAAAACACTTTGCCCCAGGTTTTGGGAGCTTATTTTAAATGTACAAAAAAATTTCACCTTTTGCAATAAAATTGGGATGCGATAAATTTTCCTTTGATTTACGTTTTAAAACCTGTGCATGATAGGGGGGGAATAAACATGAATTGGGTTTTTTTTAAGTGAAATAAAACACATACCCCACCAAAACAGGTGCCTACACTTTACCTATGCAGGGTTAGGGGGGGAATGAAAAAGATATTTTGGGCATTTTAATGAAATGAACACATATTCCATACAAAAATCCCTAGCACGTTACCTTCATGATAGGGGGAATAAACGGGGATATATACGGTTTAAAGGTAAATGAACACATATTAAAACCAAAAAACGGGTCCCCTAGCACTTTACCTGTGCTTATAGGGGGGGAAATAAACATGATATAAACATTTAAAGAGGGGAAATGAAAACATATTCCATAAAAAAAAGGTGTCTATTGCTTTAAACCTGTGCAAGTTTGGGTTTGGGGAAATAAACGGGATATATTTTCCCAGTTTAGAGTGAAATAAACACATTTTTCCCACCTAAACGGTCCCTAAAATTTTCCCCTTCATGAAAACCCAAATAAACATAAATATATAAGAGTTTTGAGTGAAATGAACAAAAAACCCATAGAAACAGGTGCCTATTTTTTTACCGTCATGAAAAGGGGGAAAATTGAAGGGGCTTATAGGCAGTTTAAAGTGAAATTAACACATATTCCATAAAAAGGTGTTTTGCACTTTACCGGGCATGACAGGTAGGGAATAAACGGGAAATTAAACAGTTTAGAGTGAAATTAACACATTTTTACCTAAACATTTTCCAAACGCATTTCCCGTGCATAATAAGGGGGAAAAAGGGGAAAATGTTAAAATTAAGTTTGAGTGAAAATGAACACATATTCCATAGAGACATGTGTTAGCACTTTACCTGTCATGATAGGGGGGGAATGAACAGGGATTTTTTGGGCTTTTTAGAGTGAAATGAACACAATTCCACCAAAACAGTCCTAGCACTTTAAACCTTGATTATAGGGGGGGAATGAAAGGATATATAGGCTTTTTAGAGTGAAATAAACCCCATTTTCCCCATAAAAAACATTGCCTACATTTTCCCGGGGCATGAAGGGGGGGAATGAAAAGGATAAATAGGCATTTTTAGATTAAATAAACACATATTCCACCTAAAAAAGGCCCTTTTCACTTTACCTGTGCAATAGGTGGGGAATAAAGATTATTTTTAAAGGCTTTTAGAGTGAAATGAAAAAATATTCCACCAAAACGGGCTCCCTAGCCCCTTACTTGTGCATGATGGGTTTGGGGAAAAGAACATAATATATGGGCATTTAGAGTGAAATGAACACAAAATTCCCCCAAAACCAGTCCTAGCCCTTTTAAACCTGTGCATGATAGGTGGGGAATGAAAATTTTTAATAGGCAGTTTTGAGAAAAATTTAATATATACTCCATAAAACAGGTGCCAAAAATTTTTACCTTTTCATGATAGGGGGGAATAAACAGGATTTTAAAGGCAGCTTAGAGTGAAATAACACATATTTCCCCCAAAAACAGGTCCTAGCATTTTTAACCTTCATTTTAGGGGGAATGCATGATATATAGAAATTTTTAGTTTTAAAATTGAAAACATTTTCCATAAAAACGGGGTCCTAGCATTTTAAACCGGGTTTTTTATAGGGGGGAAAAGAAAAATATATGGGGCATTTTTAGAGAAAATTTAACACATATTCCCCCTAAACGGGGCCTAGCATTTTTACCTTTTGCATGCTGGGGTGGGGAATGAACAGGATATATAGGCGTTTTGAGTGAAATGAACAAATATTCCACCTAAACAGGTGGCTACACTTTCCCTTGGCTTTATAGGGGGGGTGAACAGGATATATGGGCAGCTTAGAGTGAAAAAAACAAAAATTCCCCCCTAAACGGGTTGCCTGGGCACTTTCCCTGTGAAAAAAAGTGGGGAAATAAAATGATATATTTTATCCCATTTAAAGTGAAATAAACACATATTCCATAAGAAGGGTCTAAAATTTTTTAACCTGTGATATAGGTGGGGAAAACATGTATTATAGGCATTTTTAGAGTGAAAGGGAAACCATATTCCACCTAAACAGGTGCCTACCTTTTTAACCGTCATATAGGGGGGACTAAAACGGATAATAGGATTTTTCAGAGTAAAAAATGAAAAACATATTACACCTAAACGGGGCCAAAGAAACTTTACCTGTGCATAAAAAGGGGGGAAAAAACCATAAAATTTTTAAACAGTTTAATGAAATGAACCCATATTCCTAAGAAAAGGTGTCTAAGCACTTTCCCGTGCTTGATAGGGGGGGGAATGAACATGTATATGGGCAGTTTAAAAAAATGAAAATTTTAAACCCCCCCATGTTCCCCCTTTAAACGGGTCCCTTTAGCACTTTACTTTGTGCATGATAGGGGGAAATTTTAACATGATAATGGGCATTTTAGAGTGAAATAACACATATTCCAAAACAAACGGGTGTCTGGGCTTTTTACCTGTGCCGGGAAAGGGGGGGAATTTTGAACCATGACATATAGGAAAGTTTAGGGGAAAATGAACACTTTATTCCCCTAAACACTCCCTAAAACTTTTTTTTGTGCAGGGGATGGGGGGGAAATAAACCCATGATATAAAGGCGTTTAGAGTGAAACAAACCCCATATATTCCATAGAAACGGGTGCCCTAGCACTTTACCTTGCATGATAGGGGGGGGAATAACAAAATATATGGGCATTTTGAGTAAAATACACATTTTACCCTTAAACAGTGCCTACACTTTACCTGTCTTTATAGGGGGGGAATAACATGCCTATAGGCATTTTTTGATAAAATGAACAAAATTTTACACCAAAACATGCCTACACTTTCCCGGGGTGCTTTAAGGGGGGGAATAAAACCATATATATGGCTTTAGAGTGAAATGAAAACATTTTCCCAAAAACAAAAGGTGCCTAAAAATTTTACCTATGCATATAGGGGGGGAAATTTAACATGAAATATGGGCATTTTAAAAGTGAAATAAAACACATTTTCCCAAACCTAAACAGGGCCTACCCTTTAATGTCAGGGATAGGGGGGGAATAAAACAGGGAAATATGGGCATTTTTGAGTGAAATGTCCTTTAATCCATAGAAACAGGGTGCCTAAACTTTACCTGTGCAGATTTTGGGGAACGAAGGGATATTGGGTATTTTAAAGTGAAATAACAATATTCCACAGAAAAAATTTCTACATTTTACCTTGCATGATATTGGGGAATAAAAAAGGAAATAAAACATTTTTAGAGTGAAATAAACTTTTTAATTCCAAAAAACGGGTCCTAGAAACTTTACCTGTCATTATAAAAGGGGGGAATGAACATGATATATGGGCCCATTTAGTTTAAAATAAAAAATTTTTTTCCCCCCTTTACAAACGGGTTTAAACTTTCCTGTCATGAAGGGGGGGAATAACATAAATATATAGGCAGTTTAGAGTAAAAATTAACACATATTCCCCCCTAAACAGGTGCCTAGCACTTTACCTGTGCAGATAGGGGGGGAAAAGAACATGATATATGGGCTTTTTGAGTAAAATTTGGAACATATATTCCATAAAAACCCGGGTGCCTAGCTTTTTTCCCCGGGTGCATGATAGGGGGGAAATGAACAGATATATAGGCATTTTAAAAGAGTGAAAATAAAACACATTTTTCCACCAAACTTGCCTAGCCCCTTTACCTGTGCATTTTTGGGGGGGAATTGAACTTAAAAAAGGGGCTTTTTGAGTGAAATGAAAAATATTTTCCCATAGAAACAGGGGGGCCTGGGAAACTTTACCTGGCATAAAAGGTTTTTGGGAATAAAACCCTGTTTACATAGGCAGTTTAGAGTGAAATGAAACACATATTCGACTAAACAGGTCCCTAACTTTCCCTGTGCTAATAAGTGGGAATAAACATGAATTATGGGCCATTTTGAGGTGAAATAACCCCATATAACCCATAAAAACCAGGTTCTAGCACTTTACCTGTGATGATGGGAAAAATTTAAAAAGGGGAAAAATGGGCATTTTAAGTGAAATAACATATTTTCCAAATAGATACAGGGTCTAGCACTTTACCGTGCATGATAGGTGGGAATGGACAGGGAATATAGGTTTTTAAAGATAAAATTTGAAACATATTCCTTTAAAAGACATGCCTAGACTTTACCTTGCAGATAGGGGGAAAAATTTAACAGGAAAATAAGCCGGGTTTAAAGTGAAATAAACACATTTTTCCACCTAAACAGGGGGCCTATCACTTTACCTGTGCATGATAGGGGGGGAAAATGAACTGAAAAATAGGCATTTTGGGAGGGGGAAACGAACTTTTAATTCCATAAAAACATTCCCAAAAAATTTTTAAACCGTGCATGATAGGGGGGAAATGAAGGGGATAAAAGGCATTTTAGGTGAAATGAACCTAAAACCCAAAATACATTTCTAGCCCCTTTAACCGTCATAAATAATGGGGAATTTAACATGATACATGGGCCAGTTTAAGTGAAATGAACACAAATTCGACCTTAAACGGGTGCCTGACTTTACCTGTCATAAAAAGGGGGGAATTAAACATGATATTTAGGCGTTTTGAGGGGAAATGAAATTTAATCCCATAGAAAACGGGTGTCCGAGCATTTACCTGGCATGATAGGGGGGAAATGAAGAGGTATATGGGCCAGTTTAGAGTGAAATAAAACTTTATTTTCCTTTAAAAAACAGGTGTTAGCACTTAATTGGGGCATGATAGGGGGGGAATGGAAAATGGTATAAGGAGTTTAGAGTAAATTTGAACACAAAAATTCCATAAAAACGGGTGCCTCCCACTTTACCTTTGCATGATAGGGGGGGGAAATGAACAGGATTTTTTACCCCAAGGTTAGAATAAAATGAACACATTTTCCCCCTAAACAGGTGCCTACCACTTTCCCCGGTGCATGATAGGGGGGAAAAAAACCCATAAAAAAAAAATAGGCATTTTTAAGTGAAAAAACATATATTCCATAAAACATGGCCTAAATCTTTACCTGTGCATGATAGGGGGGGGAAATAAAAGAGGATTATAAGTTTTAAGTGAAATGAACAATTTTCCATAGATAAAAGGGTCTACACTTTACCCATCATTAGGGGGGGAAGGGAAATGTTATATGGGGCTTTTAGAGTAAAATTTAAAACACATTTTCCAAAAAAAACCAGGGGCCGGCACTTTCCCTTGAAAAAATAGGGGGGGAAGGGGAAAAAATTAAAACCAAAGGGGAAAGTTTTGTAAAATAAAACATTTTTTCCACCTAAACGGGTCCCTAGCCCTTTACCTATCTTTATAGGGGGAATAAACATGATATAAAAGGCATTTTTGAGGAAATGAACATAAAATTACACTAATCAGGGGGCCTACCCCTTTCCCTGTGCATTATAGGGGGGGAAAAACGGGATTTTTATTTTTTCCCAATGAAAATAATACATTTTTTCATCAAAAAACACCCCCTCACTTTTACCTGTGGGGGATAGGGGGGAATAAAACTTTGGTTTATATAGGCTTTTAAGTTAAATGAACAAAATATTCCACCAAAAACGGGGCCTACATTTACCTGTGGAAAATAGGGGGGAAATTTGGAAGGGAAAATTGGGCATTTTAGAGTGAAATGAACATACATTCCATAGAAAAAAGGGGTTTCCTAGCACTTTACCTTGCTTTAAATGGGTTGGGAGGGGGCCCTGATATATACTTTTAGAAAAAAAAACCAATATTCCACCTAAAGAGGTCCTAGCCCCTTTACCTGGCATGATAAGGGGGAATGAACATGATATATGGGCATTTTGAGTGAAAAAAAAACACTTTTTCCATACAAACAGGCCCCCTATCACTTTACCTGTTAAAGATTTGGGGGGAAGGGAACGGGTTTTATAGCCGGGTTAATTGAAAATGAAAAACATATTCCACCTAAACAGGTGCCAAGCACTTTACTTGTCCATTATAGGGGGGGAAGAAAACATGAAAAGGATTTTTGAGTGAAATAACATAGATTTCCACCTAAAAAGGTCCCCTGGCATTTTAACCCCTATCCCATTATGGGGGGGAAATGATAAATGATATATGGGAATTAAAAGGGGAAAATTTGGAAATTAACTAATTACCCCCTAAACATGCCAAAAGCACTTTCCCTTTTGGTAATGATATTTTGGGGAATAAAACATGTTATAATGGGCATTTAGAGTGAAATGAACACTTTTTCCCACCCTAAAAAAAGGTCCTAGCGCTTTATCTGGGGCATGATAGGTGGGGGGAAAACGGGATAAATGGGGAGGGTCAAGGGGAAATGAATACATATTTCATATAAACATTCCCTGCATTTACCTGTGCTTTATAGGGGGGGAATAAACATGATTTTGGGCCCAGCTTGATTTAAAATTGGAACCCCATATTCCCCCAAAAACAGGTGTTAGCACTTTCCCTTTGGGGTTTATAGGGGGGAAAACATGATATATGGGGCCATTTTTGAGTAAAAATGAACATAAAATTCCACCAAAACCGGGGTGCCTAGCCCCTTTCCCCTTGCATTTTTAGGGGGGAATGAACATGATTATGGGCCAGTTTAGTTTGAAATGAACACATTTTTCCATACAAAAAGGTCCTTTACATTTTTACCTGTCATGATGGGTGGGGAAATAAAAATATTATACCCAAGTTTAGAGTAAAATTTAAACACATTTTCCCCCTTTAAACGGGGTCCCAAAGGAAACTTTACCCTTTGTCATGATAGGGGGGGAAAAGAACAGGGTTATATAGCAGTTTAGAGTGAAAGGGAAACATATTCCATACAAACGGGTTCCTAGAACTTTCCCCTTTTGCATGTAGGTGGGGAATGAACATAATTTTATAGCTTTTAGAGGAAATAAACACATATTCCCCCCTAAACGGGTTGCCTAAAAACTTTTTCTGTGCATGTTAGGGGGGGAATGACAATGTATATGGGCTTTTTTGAGTAAAATGAATATAAATTCCATAGAAACGGGTGCCTAGAACTTTCCCTGTGTTTTGATATTGGGAATGAACGGGATATAAACATTTAGAGTGAAATGAACACATTTTCCCCACCTAAACAGGTCCCAAAACCCCTTTTACCTTTCAGATAATTGGGAATAAAACAGGATATATAGGGACTTTGAGTGAAATGAACATATAATCCTAAAAAACGGGTCCCTAAATTTTTACTGTCCAATGTTTGGGGGAAATAAACTTATATTTTAAGTTTAGAGTGAAAGGGAACCCCTTTTTTTCCCAAATAGAAAGGGGTTGCCTACCCACTTTCACTGTGCATTTAGGTGGGAAGGAACATAAATTTTAAAAGGAAAGGTTAGAGTAAAAATTAACAAAAACCAAAAAACCCCCCCAAAAAAGGTGCCAACGTTTTTAACCTTTAAATGAAGGGGGGCCCAAAACCCGGTATAATGGGAAATTTCAATTTGAAATAACAAATATTCCCCCTAAACAGGGGGCCTACCTTTTAAACCTGTGCATAATAATTGGGGAATGAACATGATTATATATACATTTTAATTTAAAAATTTGAACACTTTTTCCATAAAAGACCATGTGTCAACACTTTACCTGTGAAAGTTGGGGTGGGGAATGAACATGATATAAAAGGCCCTTTTAGAGTGAAATGAACAATTCCACCTAAAACGGGTGCCTAGCATTTAAACCTTCATTATAGGTGGGGAATGAAATATAATGGGCATTTTGATTAAAATTGAACACATTTTCCCATCCCAAACGGGTTTGCCTAGCCCCTTTACCTGTCATATATTGGGGGAAAAAACCCTTAAATATGGGCATTTAGTTGAATAACAATATTCCAAAAATTACATTTTCTAGAAACTTTACCTTAAAGATAGGGGGGGAATTTGAACTTTATATATAGGATTTAGAGTAAATGTACAAATTTTCCCCACCTAAAAAAATTTCCTACACTTTCCCTTGAAATGTAGGGGGGGAATGAAAAAGGTTTATTTGGGCATTTTCCCAGTGAAAAAAAACATATTCCCCCTAAACGGGTCCCTAAACTTTACCTTTTGCATAATAAGGGGGAAAAATAAAAATATATACTCTTTTTGTTTGCACATTAGCAAAAAACCCCCCAGGGGGGCACATAGGATTTAAAAATGATTTTTTTGAAATTAAAAATCACTTTAAGAAAAAAAAGAAACCAGGATTTGGGGGAAAACCCACATTGAGCAATTATGTGACAAACAAAGACCCAAAACTACAATACGAAAAAAAACGCCCTCATTTTTCCTCAGGAATTTTCCCCCGGACACAGGCAAAAAATTCAATCTCAAATTGCCAAATTTCCAAACCCCTTTTGGGAGCTAATCATCCAAAATGAAAGAAAAACGGGGATAAATTGGAAAGTTGATATTGACCCTCTGGAAAATACCCCCTATAAAAATTTACCATAAAAACTGAATATTTTAAATGTAATAATCCCATTGAAAAATCAACCTCAACAAACTGGAGGAGTATATCATGAAAATAAAAAAAACGAAATTTGATAGGGGGACAGGGTTTGACTTTTAAACGGGGGAAAAATGTAAAACAGGGCATGGACGCCCCGTAATCCTAACCAATCTTGAAAAAACCCAAGATTCAAAAAGGGGACTGATCGACAGTTATTTTTTTGGATATAGAGTCGGGCGGGCTGAGCAATCCTCTTCATCTACTTGGGAGGGCTATTTGGATAACACTAACTTCTCCCAAAAGATACACGGCCAATACTGGGGATAAACCCCGTTTTTTTGAATACACAACCCCTTTTTTTTTTTTACAAGAAGGACTAGGAGAGCGGACGGAAAACAAAAAAAGGGGGGGTCGGGCAATTATCGACCCGCAAAGGGAAAAACCCGATATGAACTTATCCGCCCACATACTTTCTACAATGGCAGGGGGTCCCTTCCCCGGGGCCCCTGAACTTTGCCCAACGAACATTTTTTGATGTCTTTGACACTGTCTTGACATAATCGGTTTGAAAGGGGTTTACCATTAAAAAAAATTTTTTTTTCACAGGATGATATGACACAGGATAGTACACATAATATTTGAAAAAACAATGTTTTTAAGAGGAGGGCTAGTGTTGCAAAAAATTGGGAGAACTCGAGCTATTTCAGTTTGTGTATTTTGGAGGCAAAGGGGAATTTTGAATTCCGCCCCCAAAATTTTGTTGTCTCAATTCCCGATTTTATCCGGTGAACTCACGTCCAAAACATCTTAACACTTTCCGGAAAAACAATAGAGAAGATCTGATTAAAATTAGCAAACTCAAATAACAGAAATAAAAAACTGAGCAAACGGGAATTCATGCCCTAAAATAAATTAAAAAATGATAAATAAATCATGAAAAAGGGCGGAAAGGGGGGGGGGCCGTGGTAGCTTGGACTGGGGCCTAATGAAAATTAAATTGGAGATGTTAAATGCCCCAAAATACTTACCGCAAATTAACGGGAGATCCGAAAAAGACCTTTCAAAAATCATTGAAAAAACTTTTGAGGGAAAAGAACGCAAATGGGGCGTTAACATCGATTGGCAGACAGACTTATGTGGAATTCCCCCAAAACCCCCTTAATACACTCACTTCCGAAGGTAATAAGGGGGTTTTTCCCACCCCCCATTACGCCCTATAGTCAGTGGGAAAAGGTTCCCTTTAGCGAGAGGTTAGGGCATGGGGGAAATTTTATTGCACCCCTGTTTTCCATTAATACCGGTTTTTTAAGAGAACCAAACAGGTTAAAAGCATTTGGAACAAATCAATGGAAGCACAATTTTTCTGGCTTTCAGTGATGAAACGCACTGTACCTTCAATGCCACATGATTTATCATTGTTGGCACTGGGTATTTTTTGGGAGAAGTATAGTACCTTGACCAGGTTGAAGAGTTTTGTTTCAAGTGGTTGAATTTTTCTAACACAAAATTTTTTTTTTTTTCATTTAACAAAGAATTTTTCCTCCAGCTGAGGGACCCTAAAGGGGGGGGCCAAGTTCCCCCCCATCGCTGCAAATTTTCTTTATGGCGAGGGGGGAAGAAACAGAAAACCTTTTTTTGGATAATCACATTTTGCCCCCCAATATCGGGGGTGGGGAAGAATATAGACGATCTCCCCTGATAGGGGGGGGCCCCCCAGACATGGTCTCATTTTTGTTGTTATATCAACCCCCAAAACCCTATGAATTTAAAATTTACCTTCTATACAACAGGATAGATCGTTTCTTGGATTATCTTACGGGACCCAAAGCAAAGTACAGATCAGGCCTTATACTAAACCCTTTTTAAACTCTTTCCCATGCACATTTGTCACCCGACTCATTGTTTAAAAAAAATAACCTCCCCGGTGAATAATACAATAAAAGGAACTGTAGTGCGAAAAGGAATTTCTGATCAAAAAGATAAATTTATTAGAAAATTGGACTACGAGGGTTTTTCAGATAAGGGAAATTAAACAGAGTGTTAGAATGGGAGATTCATACCAAAAGAAGGTTGATTCACAATAGACCGAATGAGTGTATTAAAGGACAAATCAAAAATTTGAGGGAATCCGTTTGTACCACATATTTCCGCAGTATAGGGGAAAAAAAATTAAAATTTTTAAAAAAAATCTCCCCATGCTGAAAGTGATCCCCAACTAGAAAAATTGACAAAGGGTTAGATTTGTTTCAAAAAAAAGACAATGTGGGACTATGATTTCCCCCAAACCTATACCTCAGCCTGAACATACAATTGGAACATGGCTTCAGCATAAAAAGGGTCCTACGATGTGGACACACCCCCGTGTATTTATGCCATTTTTTGGAACCCCGGGAATAAATTTAAAAACATGCGAAAATGGAAAAACTAGTGTACATCAGTCAAAATTCTAATACCAGAAACTTAGTATATTTAATCCGGTTGACATTTTTCAATTAAAAATTGTGGGGTGTACTACCCCTCACCTTAAAGGGCCGCATTAGACCCCAAATTTTTGTGGGTGCCCGGAAGATGCTTGAGGGATTTAAAAGTCAGCAGTCTCCAAGCACTTCATTGAAGACACTCAGGGGATACCAGTCTTTCCCTGTAAGGGTATACAAAAAGTATTTCCACCCCAAAAAGGGGGGGAAAAACACGTGTTTCTATTTAGAAATGAGGGGAAAGTGGGTTTTTTAAAATTTTTCAAAAACTAGACACCCACAAGGGCTCAACATTAAATACGATATTTTATATCATTATTAATTTATATTGGGGTCGAAATAATCCTATAACTTACGTATACAATATTCCTTGTCCGTCCACAAAAAGCATTTATTTAAAAACAGCTCTATATCTAGTCCATAACATTTGTATATGTTTTTTTGTAAATTTTTTTTTTTGGTTTTTTATTTTCACATATTTAACCCCAAAGTAACTTGGATGTTTGGGGTTTAAATAAAAACCCCTTGAATTAAAGACAGCAAACCCCAACGTCCGGTTTGGGAAAAATAAGATCGGAGTGTGGGGGAAACACTCTCCAGACCTAGACAAAAATATTTACAATCGAAAAACCCGGGCGCGCATTTGGCTGGTCTAGTGCTCCCCCTTTGGGGGTGGTTTTTTTTTATGTTTAAATAAAAAAAAAATTGCCCCCGCCGCAGAATGAAAATTTTTAATCAAAATTTTTTCATTAAAGTGTGGAATTTTAAAAACGTCTGCAAGGACCCTCTTTAATACATCAGTCAACAATACATTTAAGGTGGATCTGGTTTTTTTGTGTTTTTCTCTCAATAGTGTGGGGTGGAGTTTCCGGCTTTCCCCCTGCTTTAACACAAACAATCCTTGGATCCAAGGAGAAGTGAACAACTTGGTAATTTATATATATAATTTAGAGTGAAATTTAAAAATATACACCTAAAAAGGGGCCTAGCACTTTTTTTCCCCTGCATAATAAGTGGGGAATGAACATGAAATATTTACAGTTTAGGGGAAATAACATATTCCATAGAGACATGTGTCTAGCCTTTACCCGTGCATGTTTGGGGAAAGGGGAACTTGATATATCGGGGCAGGTTTAGAGTGAAATGAACACATATTCACCCTAAAAACAGGGCTTAGCACTTTACTGTGATTATGGGGGGAATGAACAGGAATATAAGGGGAGTTTGAGTGAAATGAACAATTTCCCTACAAACAGGTGCCTAGCACTTTACCTTGCAATAGGGGGGGAATGAAAAGATAAAAAAGGCATTTAGAGTGAAATGAAAAACTTTCCCCCCCTAAACAGGGCATACACTTTACCTGGCTGATAGGGGGA
>JAODAL010054222.1:0-24770 GCA_025379985.1 Phyllomedusa bahiana | reverse complement strand
TCAGATACGTGTTTTTTTACTTTGGCGCTCTACAACTTTGTTAATTGAGGCACTTGCACTTAATGTGAACGACAGCAATTTTGTAGTCAACCACAGGTGAATTGAAAAGGTGCAAAAATAAATTTTATTATCCGAATACATACAGTTTACGTGTTTTTTGCACTTTTGCCAAGTTCAGATTTGTTGATAAAGCACCTTGCAGTTAAAATTTGAATCCAGCAATTGTGTAGTTACCCCACAGGTGAATTGATAGTGCAATAAATACCTTTTATTATCGGATAATTACAGATACGTGTTTTTTTGACTTTGGCGCACTACAGTTTTGTTCATTGAGGCACCTTGAACTTAAATGTGATTACTGCAATTTGTTGTCACCACAGGTGAATTTTAAAGGTGCAAAATACCTTGTATTATCCGAATAATTTAGATACGTGTTTTTTGACTTTTGGAGCACTACAGCTTTGTTCATTGAGGCACCTTGCACTTTAAATGTGAATACAGCATTTTGTAGTCACCAACAGGTGAATTGAAAGGGCCAAAAATACATTTGTATTATCCGAATACATTTCAAGTTAAGTGTTTTTTGTCACTTTGGCGCAGGCCAGCTTTGGCTGATAGATCTTTTCTTTGCAGTTAAATTTGAATACAGCATTTTGTAGTCACCACAAAGGGGGGTGAATTGATAGGTGCCAAAATACCTTGTTTTATCCGAATACATTTCAGATACGTGTCTTTATCACTTTTGGTGCAGGCCAGCTTGTTAGCTAGATTACTTTGCAGTTAAATTTGAATACAGCAATTTTGTAGTCACCACAGGTGAATTGATAGGTGGCAAAAACTTACCTTGTATTATCGAATTACATTTCTAGATACGTGTTTTTTCACTTTGGCACAGGCCAGCTTGGTTGAAGATCTACTTTGCAGTTAAATTTGAATACAGAATTTTGTAGTCACCACCGGTGGATTTGAAAGGTGCCAAAAATACTTGTATTATTTCCAATACATTTCAGATACGTGTTTTTTTCACTTTGCGAGGCCAGCTTTGTTGATAGATCTATTTGCAGTTATATTTGAATACAGCAATTTTGTTTGGTCACCACAGGTGAATTGATAGGTGCCACAAAATTACCTTGTATTATCCGAATACATTTCAGATACGTGTTTTTTTCACTTGGCGCAGGCCAGCTTTGTTGATAGATCTAGCTTTGCAGTTAAAATTTGAATACAGCAATTTTGTAGTCACTCCACAGGTGAAATGATAGTGCCAATATTACCTTGTATTATCGAATACATTTCAGATACGTGTTTTTTCACTTTGCGCAGAGCCAGCTTTGTTTCTAGATCTACTTTGCAGTTAAAAATTTGGTATACAGAATTTGTAGTCACAAGGTGAATGATGGTGCCAAAAATACCTTGTATTATCCGAATACATTTAGATACGTGTTTTTTCACTTTGGCGCAGGCCAGCTTTGTTGATAGATCTACTTTGCAGTTAAATTTGAATACAAAACAATTTTAGTCACCCACAGGTGAATTGATAGGTGCCAAAAATACCTTGTATTAATCCAAATACATTTCAGTATACGTGTTTTTTGCACTTTGGCGCAGGCCAGCTTTGTTGATATATTACTTTAGCAGTTATTATTGGAATACAGCAAATTTTGTTGTCACACAGGTGAATTGGGTAGGTGCCTATAATTATATTACTTAGTATTTATCGAATACATTTTTCGAGAATACGTGTTGGGGGTTTTTGTCCATTTGGCGCAGCCAGCGCTTGTTGAAAGATCTACTTTGCAGTATATTTGAAATCCAGCAATTTTGTTTTGATTTTGAGGGATTTGGAGATAGACTGTGGATTTGCCGTCTTTTAATAAGAGTCTTTCCATAATCTTCATACCTTCTCAAAATTTTTATATTTTTGAACATGGAGCGAAATATCAGGTGGTTAAGCCCGAGCAAGAGGAGGGTAGGACATGGTAGGTAGAGGTACGAGAGAAGTGCTCCTTCCAGTGCTGGCGACAACGCTATGCCAGCGGATCGTCAGTTGCAGACTGTCAGGCTGTCATCTCTGGGTCAGGGCTTGTGAATCTCATATACGAACGCGTCGCCAATCTGTTCTTCAGTGGTTAATGCAACCTGCATCCAGCAGTTTACCTCCTCGTCCTCCAGTCAGGCCACAATATGTGTCATCAGCATCACCGCATCCGTCCAAACATGAAGCAGCCCAAATGTCAACTCGTGTACCCACCACTGTGGTTAATCCATTTTTTGAAAAGACTCTTTGATAACAAAATGCGGTTGGGGTCAGAAGGCATGTTATAAGATCAAGAGCAAAGAGGATGATTTTCTCTCTCTGACGCCCAGTTGTGACTGATGCCATCATGAGGAGGAGTAGAAGAAAGCCGGGTCAGATCTGCTACAAAATCCCGACGTGCAGGTCGGCAACGCCTTGCAGTCCGTCTTGCTAGTAGCCAGCAGCTCAGGATGTAGAATGTCAGGACGACGAATCACCTGTGTTGTGATGATGATGACGCATTGCGGCATCCAACGTGGTCTTTTTCTGCAGAATTTGCTGCGGAGCGTTCCATCATGGACGAGGAGGAAGACGGATGAGGGTAGTGTCAGTAAGGTCGCCTCAAAAAGGAGAGGCGGTCGCAGAAGTCCGCTGATTGATTCCGCCAGCCACGGTCAGCTCAAACCCCGCATCCTCGCTTATCGCCGTCAAAAAGGTCCTGGATCCTCTCAAGCCTGGCTTCTGTTGAGCAAGCCTCTGATTCACCCAGTGATGTCATATGCCGCCTTTGCCATAAAAAAGGCCAGACCGACGCCGAGCCTTCAACCACTGTCACACCCTCTGTCTACGCCTCTTCCTCCTCCGCCACCACCAAGCGTTCCTCAGCTGCCCATTCTCTCAGAGTCATGATCAGGATCAGCCTCCGTTCAGCCTCCACCGTCGCCGAGTACCACCAGCACCACCAGAGAACCATCCTACCCCTCTCCTTCCGCCGGTTGACGACCTGCATGGACGTCTCAGCGGCCAGTCTAGCAGCCAAGCTTCTGTCTTCCAGGTTGGGAGCAGAGAAACACTTTTAACCCAAACCATCCCAAAGCCAAAAGCCTGAATGTCGGCATTGCCAGGCGTTTGCCTTGGAAATGTTGCCTTTCCGTCTTGGTGGACACAGTATGGGTTCGGCACGTCATGGCCCCTTGTCTTCCCCAATACAGATGCCGAGCAGGCATTTCATTGCCAGAAAAGCCGTCCTGCCTGGCCAGCCACGTGTCATCTAAAATTTCAAGCGCGTTGCTCTGATCTGTCGGCCGGAAAAAGTCCATCGGACCACCGAACATGGACTAGTAAGCACGGCCAAGGCCGCTATATCTCTGGGTGAGCTGGTGGATGTCTCTGGGGGTGACGGTGGCTCTCAGGACTCGGGCACGCTCTTCAAAACCGCAGGGGATGGTGCAGGGTTCTTTCACCAAGTCTCTGGTGGCATCACGTGCCCAGGGAAGAAACCAGCCGTGTTGGAAATTAATCTGTCTTGGAGACCGTCACACACAGGTCAGGAGCTGTGGACGGCTCTCCACAATGAGACGAGCGTGGTGGGTGCCAAGAACCTTGTGCAGGCGAAGGTGGTGTGCGATAATGGGCGAAAATCTGCTGGCCGCACATCCCTTGCCTGGCACATGTCATGACCTTGTCGTCCAGAATTTCTAAAGACGTACCGGGTCTGGACTGCCTGCTTGAGAAGGCTCGAAGTCTTGTTCGCACTTCCGCCGTTCGCACCCTGCTTCGTCCCGCTGGCTGCGTTGCAGCTCAGCTCGGCCTCCCCGGTCAACGTCTCATTGTTGACTTGGCAACACGCTGGAATTCACCCCTCCACATGCTCCAGCGGTTTGTGGCAGGCAGTGCAATGCCATTACGCGTACGAAGTGGACACATGGCCTGACAAGCAGCGGTGCGGACCTGGGGTGTTGCAGCCACCGAGAGTTGGAGGCTGGTGAAAAGGAGCTCTGACACCATCCTTGCCAGTTTTGAAAGAAGCCACCCAAAATGGTCATTGCGACCGTGCCCTTGTCAGCATGAGCATTGTGGTGATTCTTAGTTCTGGAAGAATCGTTGGACACTCTGAAACAACAGGTCCCACCAGCGACGGAGGAGGAGACGGACACAAGCCTTTATCTCCGTCAAATCACAAGGCCCGATCAGTTTACCAATTTCTCGGTCTTCATTAGGCAGTGGTTCCGGGGTCCAGGGCTATGTAAGGTGGCGCATCAGCTCTCAGGGTTGCATCATCTCAGGCAAGTCAGGGCCTGTGTTAAACGCTGTGCCGGAGGCAGCACGTGGAGGCGCGCTCGCGTATTCCTAGACACCGAGTTACCGACGTCCTGCCTTGGGGAAAGAGGTTGATGGCAGAATTTGGCGGGAGGTGGAACATGAGGAAGATCAGTTTGGTAGTGCCCCTCGACCCAGAGGCTTGGGGAAATCAAGGCTCAATCTCTCACATGAGTGCTTGGATGCGTGTCCATTTCCTCCAACATGATCCTCGCATTAAGGCCACAAAATGAAAAAACAGTTATGGGTGGCAACCCTCCTGTATCCCGGTACAAACAAAACTCAGCACTTTCCTTCACCACCCAACATAGGAGAGTAATGCAGAAATGGAGACCTTGCTGATTGATCAATGGAGACATCTGTTGCGTCTTGCTTCACGTTCCCCAAATGTCATGGTGGAACAAACATTGCGACGTGACAGCAGTAGAGTGCCAAGTAGCCGTCGCGGCAGCCAGCAGCAGCAGGCAAGGTGGCAGAAGCCTAATGGTGATCTCTTGCAAATCTTTGTTTACCACCTCACCATCGCATGCAATTGCAGGGCACAATCCAAACACACAGATACCAGCTTAAGGATCATGGTGCATCGGACTATCTCTGCGTCTCAACTACCGATGTTTTTTTATTGTGCTCCGCGCCCCCAATAACGAGAGGAGGTGTTTGTGTCATCCCAAAAATGACGAATGGCCCGAGCTGCTTAGCCACGCCATAGAGGTTGTTGTCCTGCCCAGCAGCCACGCCGTCTATTCTGAGCGGACTTCAGTGTGTGTGTGTGAGCGAGTATATATTTCAAGACGCTTAGCATCTGGGCATTTCCACAGATAATGTGGATCGTTTGACTTTCATCAAGATGAAATCAGGCATGGGATCTCTGATGATGTGGTGGCCCAATTGCCGAGGTCACGAATTAGTTGCGGTCTACTTCACATTCCTCTTCAAACATAAATGGTCTCTTGAAAAATGTTTTTTAAAATCATCATTTCTTACTGCAATTTTTATTGTCTTTTCCCAACAGTTCATTTTGCTGGTTTTGTTGTGAGGAGACTGTAAAAGACAGCAAGGTTTTATGACAACACCATATTCATTTACTCACTTTATCTTAAGAAGTGTTCGCATTGTCAATGGTTTTTGAGGTCATGTTTGCTGTGAGGATACAGCATAATAAATTATGGTTCATTTGAAAAGAAATGTGGCTTTTAAGTGGCATTTCTCCCTCAAATTTTTAATATGCTGAGAAGTCATATTTATAATTTTTGGGAGGTATGTAAGCTGTGAGATACAGGCAATAATATGGTCCTTTGGAACAGGAATGTGGCTTCTAAGTGGCATTCTCTCCCTCACAATTTTTAAACAGTGGTGTAGGGAATTCCATTTTTATAATTTTTTGGGTAATGCTGCTTTGAAATGCAGCCATACTACTGGTCCTATTATAAAAAAATGTTGTTCTAACAGACATTTGTTCTTCACAATTGTCCAAAGTGGCATCAAGGGTCATGCTTTGAATTTTTGGGGCATTTTGTTTGAAATGTTACAGCTATACTACAGGTCCTATTATAAAAAAATATGTTGTTTCTAACAGGACATTTGTTCTTCACAATTGTCCAAAGTGGCTCAAGGGTCATGTTTTGAATTTTTGGGGCATTTTGCTTGATATGCAGAGATATACTACAGGTCCGTTATAAAATAATGTTGTTTCTAACAGACATTTGTTCTTCACAATTGTCTCAAAGTGGTCATGGGTATGATTTGAATTTTAGGGGCATTTGCTTTGAAATGCAGCAATACTACAAAGTCCTATTATAAAAAAGTGTTGTTTTCTAACAGACATTTGTTCTTCACAATTGTCCAAAGTGCTTCAAGGGTCATGCTTTGAATTATTGGGGGATATTGCTTTGAAATGCTGCTTTACCTACAGGTCATATTTTAAAAAATGTGTTTCTTAACAGACATTTGTTCTTCACAATTGTCAAGAGTGGCTAAGGGTTGATGGTGCTGTCAGAAAACAGGAATAGGTAGGACACTGTTAATGGACACATATTGCAAAATGACTTGTTTTTGCCAAGATCTTTAACATAGCTATCAAATCCCTATATTGAGACAAACCCATTTAATAACAATTACAAAAAGAGAAAAACAAAGAACATGGTGGGTTTCCTTCCTATTTAAAAATGTATTTTCTAGAAATAAAATTACTAAAAAACTTGCATGTACCAAAATAGCTGGTAAAACAAATTCCTCTGAATTGTACAAGGGAGTAGCAGGAAAACTTGACCAAGATGTTAGGTTATTCCAGAGGACATTGGGTATGGAGACGGACAGAGAACAAAGTACAGAGACAATTTCTCCAGCACGTTGAGTAAATGAGAAAAAGATGCCAAGGAAAAAAGGGCATGCGCTACCAGGACAGGGACAGTATATGTCCAGTGAAACTAAAATGTGGTTGGAAAGATCCTTTATTTCTGGACTTTTTAATGTGGGTCAGACAGGTTAACGGTCATTCTGCGGTAAGGACAGATATAGTTAATGTCAGTTCACAACTAAAAAATGGTGGGTCAAAAGATCCTTTTCTCTATACTCGGCAATTTTTTAATTTGGGGGTCAAACAGGTTTAATGGTATTTACTGCGGTTCCAGGGACAGGTATGTAATGTCCAGTTCAACTAAAATGGTGGTTGAAGACTCCTTTTTCCCGGCACTTTTAATCTGGGGGTCATGCAGGTTTGGAGCTCATGCTGTGCCCAGGTACAGGTATAGTCAATGTCAGTGAGACTAAAATGGTGGTGAAAAGACTTCTTTTTCCGGCACTTTTTAATCTGGGGTTCAGCAGGTTTGGGGTCATGCTGTGCCAGGACAGGTATAGTCAATGTCCAGTGAAAATTAAATGGTGTTGAAAGACTCCTTTTCCCGGCACTTTTTAAATTGTGGGTCAGACAGGTTAATGGTCATTCTGCGGTACCAGGACAGATATAGTCAATGTCAGTGAAATTAAAATGGTGGGATGAAAGACTCCTTTTTCCGGCACTTTTTAAATGTGGGGGTCATGCCAGTTTGGGGCTCATGTGTGGCCCAGGACCAAGGTGTAGTCAATGTCTCCAGTGAAACTAAAATGGTGGTTGAAAGACTCCTTTTTCCGACACTTTTTTATCTGGGGTTTATGCAGGATTGGGCTCATGCTGGGCCCAGGACAGGTTAGTCAAATGTTCAGTGAAACTAGATAGGTGGTTGAAAGACTCCTTTTTACGGCACTTTTTGAATCTAGGGGTCATGCATGTTGGGGCTCATGCTGTGGCTCTCGCGCTCCAGTATAGTCAATGTCCAGTGAACTAAAATGGTGGTTGAAAGACTCCTTTTTCGGCACTTTTAAAATCCTGGGGGTCATGCAGGTTTGGGGCTCATGCTGCGTTCCAGGACAGAGTATTCAATGTCCAGTAAAAGTATAATGATGGTTCATATCCATACTGCCTTCTGGAACTTTTTAATTTGTGGGGTGATGCTGGGTTTAAGGGTCATGCGTGGTGCAAGACAGGGTTAGTGAATGGGTGTGTTATTTTTTTTTCTGTGGCTTTTATAACCTTAAGTGTGTTGCCTAAGATTTAGCACGTATCCATCTTGACTGTTGTGGATGTTAATTCTGCTACTCCAGCCATGTTTGGGTTAAGAATGAAGGTGTTGTGTCTCTCCATAGACTTTAATGGTCATCGATCATAATCTACTATCGGTATCTTGTCGAATGATGGTCGACTATCGACCATAGACCGATGTTGATGGCCAACGTAATCACTCAACACTACCAATAATGTATCAGCAAATATTCAGTATATATTTGATATTGTTACAGAATTAGACGTGTATACCTAAAAACTACTTGTAAAAATCTTAGTAGATTTTTCCGTGTCATAGATAAATCTTTGTGCATAAACCTTGATTTTTGCATTTATATTAATAATGAACTGTTAATCAACTGTACTGTATGTTTGAAGCACTTGTAACTCTTGACAGCCAATTGCTTCCATGTATCTTTAATGTGTCTTTGACAAATGTAAATATGGATATATTAGAAATATTGTGCAATGAACTCTAGGCCCAAGTGTAATTTTTCCTATCTTTTCCTAGTTGAAATGTGCCTAACCTCTCCTGTTCTTTTCTGCTTTACAGCATAATCAATAATGAGTTTAGTGACAACTATTAGTAGATTAGAGTAAAGATTTGTCATAGGCACGCTCTCGCTAGTGCCAAACATTCATTTTCACAGTCATGTCCAAGCCCACAAAAAGAATTTTATATATAGAGTGGTTAGATGTAATATATCATCATGGCCAACAAGTTAACACACATTGTATAGTCACTATATCTCATATTAAAACCATTTTCTAGAAGACAGGACAGGCTTGCACGTTAAATGTACTGCTTAAGTTATCAGACATTCAGAAAAATAATCATAATAAAAGGTTTCATGCTAACACACACAATCAGCCTTTTAAGAACATTTTAGCCATCTTAATAGATTGACTGTCCTTGAAAACTTGTAGCAATCTGTAAAATTAAGGTTAAATTAATGTAAGCAAGGAGAAATGTTTGCTCATGACTCCACTTTATAAGGCAAAGCAGAAAGCCACTGCAAAGAGTGACTTTGCCTTTTAAGGATCCCATTCATCTGTACTTTACACAGATGGTCCATTGATTTCGATGGACTCTATGTAATAGGTCAAAAGAACTCATGGGAGAAGTAGCAACTGTTTTCTGATAGAGGCAACCATTGATTCTTGCTTACATGCAAATTTAATAAGATTTCTCTGTACTTGCCCCAAAAATTCATAAGAAAAACAGGGAGTTAACCAAAGTTGCATCAAAAGCTGGACAACAGTTAAAGGGGTTGTCTCACTACATTGATTCATGTTACCACAGTCCTGTTTTCTTGGTTTCACTTTGAAATCAGGGGCATGTTTACTGGCTTCTGCTAGGCTGCAGTAGAAGCCAGGTCTGTAGCTATAGCGACCAGCACTGGCAGCCTATTAGGAGAGATCAAACAGGTCTGTAGCTAGAGCGACCACAGGAGCTGATGCAGCCCATACAAGAGAGGAAATCTCAGAATTAGTAGGACACTGTTAGTGGACACATATTGCAAGTGGACTTGTTTTTGCAACATCTTTAATATAAAAAGCAATTCTTGTAGTGAGACAACCCCTTTAAATTGAAACTGTTATTCTACAAATAGGTACCTGTAGCCCAGGTAATCTTTAAATAGTGCATGCAGTAAATTCAGTGTTGTTTTTCATGTAAGTTACTGTTTGTAGCTTAAATGCCTTACTGAATGTCTCATGTATATTCACAGGACTATGCTCCTGGTGTTTAACTCTTGATTTTGTATTATCCCATATTTTGAGTATTTAGAGCTCCCCTCGGTTCCTCCCTCAAGTATTGCATCTTCCTTCCTTAAGAATCAGATATCACACTGTCTTTTCTTTTCTTGGTGCAGTATTTCTACTCTTTCCTGTCTCTATCACCTTCCTATTACTAAAGGGGACATGTTTCACATGATGGCAGCAGGTCATTTAGGGAGACATGTATGAAGAAAGAGGTTTCAAAGTGAATAGTCGAGTCTCGCTTTCAGTGTATAATGCGCCTGAATGTATGAAAGTGTTTTTGTGCGTTCATAAATGGTGTGTAAAGTTCATCGCGCCTCGCCTGTGTGTTAGATGCATTACGGAACTTAGGCGCATTAGTAATGCCCCTAACATGTATAAAGGCTATAGATAGGCTGGAAATAAAAGGAAAGTCATTAGAATAGCATGTCAGTGAATAGAAACTATAGTACTGATCCTGCTTGGATAGGGCCACAGGTCCCAGAAAAATACCTGTGTTGTGCTGGCTCTTGCTGTTGGTAGAATAAGGGTTGAGAGCAGAGCAAAAAATAAATTCAAATTGAATATAGTTAAAATTAAAAATTGTAAAATCAGAACATCAGTGGCTTATTTAATGTAAAATTAGTTTTAGATTCTATTAAATTTAAATGCATTTTATAGGAGATATTTTTAAAATTTGGGGATATTATATATTTTTATATTATTTTTATATGATAACAATTTTATTAAACTTAAATAATTTAATTTTGTCTAGTGTGATACTTTTTACTTTAAATTACTTTTTATTATTGTACTGGTGTAAGTTGAGAAATATTGGACAATTTTTTCCCTAACAGCAAATTTAGCTCCACATCGACTACTCAGGCTCAGGCAGGCCACATTAAAATAGGTCTCCCTGTTCAAGCGGTAATGCGCCTAGTGTTGTAAAAACCACATTCATATATGTGCCTAATAATACGAGTGTGGTATGACACGCCCCAGAACACCCCCAGAACACCCCTTCATGTAAGGTGCATTAAAAAGTGTAAACTACTCACTTAGGCACATTTTATGCCAGAAAAGGGTGAAAAAACAGATCAAAGATGTATCCCTTAGAGTTTAAGTAGCAAAGCAAGGTCTCTGTAGCACAGTAGCAGTACTCCAGGAATTATACCCACAAGCTAGCCCTGGCAGTCTTAAAACAACAGTGCTGCACAATGTTTGGCAAAATGATGAAAATTAAAAAATAAATAAATATATAAATATTTAAAAAAAATATCAGTATATATGTGCTAAAGTGGCATCAAGTGGTGAGCATTCAGACACTTGAGACTACTTTTTTGTATTTTCCATAACCTTTAAATCTCTATGTTGGACTAATAAACAAACGAGAGTAGGCATTCTTCAAAGCTCGCACTCAACTATACTCATCAAAAAAACCCAAACACATTTACAAATCACACAAAATTACACCAACTACACATCCTAAAACCAACTGTCTCACCACCCCCTCCCCTCCACACACCTCCACTACTCCTATACACACACCACCCTCTCCCGCACGCATCGCTCCTTACAATTCCCCAAAAATATCCAAATATAAATACCAAAAACACCTAACTTACGCGCGCGCTCCTCCACACACACATCCATCAATCGACACCCTACCATCCCCCCACATTGCCCGACCCCCCATAATCCTCTCGCTCACACACTCTCAATTCTGAATAACTCTCACACTCACATAACTATGAGAGATGGAATTACATATAACATACACGTTCACATACATACTAATAATCCACACTCAACCACTCACTAACCCTTTTAATTCAAATAATACATCTTAAAAAGTGAAGGGGATTCATCTTGATTCTATTTTCCACAATAAATTCTTAGATAGTTAACATTAATTATTCCCACTTCTCCAAAAAGAAATAAATTCAACGCACCCCACATAAATGCCCCATCAACTTTGTTGTTGTGAGTTGGCTGGAGTGTGGTGTTTCGTGATATTGATGAGTGTGTTAGCCCAGGGTGGCGATAGACCACTTGTGTCTGCAGAGGGTGCGAGATGTCGCCGCTGTGCGCGACAGGGACTCACACACACATACCACACGCATCCTCACTCACCACTTACCCCCACGCACACGGCACTCACTTCTCCAACCAAACTATGTATTTATTTAAACCCCAATTCAAACACGTCCAGAATTTGACTGGATGGAAATTAATTAAATGTGCTAACAATGCTCTCCAGTTAGCTAAGAAATTGCAGATTCTCCACCTCCCACCCACCACATCTTTCACCTAGGTGAATGTACCGTGGGAGAGAGATTATGTTGTAGAGAGAGAGAGAGAGTGAGAGATATGAGAGATTGTTGGAGTGGGGTGTGAGGTTGTGAGGGTGTGGAGGGGGCGTCTGGGTGATGGGTGTTGCGAGGAGGAGGCGTGTTTTGGTTTTTAAGTTAATATGCTAAATTGTAATTCTGTCAGCATTTGTAATCAAGAACAAAAAGTTAGTTTACAGATACTCTAGTTATAATGAGACAACCAATATGGCTGCATTTCCTGTTCACATTTTTAAATTAAAAGCCGCAAAAAAAAAAAAAAAAAAAAATTGCCTTTAAAATATATTAAATATGACACTATTCTTATAATGTGATTGAGCAATACTGACTGATTTCAATCGATGTAGAGTTTGGATATATTCTGCTCAGTTTTTATACCCTAAAATCTTAAAGTAACTTTCTTTAACCTCAAAGTTCACATGAAGAAGTAAGAAAGCAAAAATAAAAATAGCATAATTAGTTCTTTCTTTATGTTAATTGTAAGTGATTAGTGTAACCATAATAAAACATATAGGGCGACATGTCAGACAAGAGGCGCCTTCACGCCAGTTTTAAGGCACATTAACGCTGAAATGTATGAATGGGGCTGCAGCAGATATCTGGTGTCTTTTGAGCCCGATATCAGACGCAGTCCCGTTCATACATTTTTAAATCTTCGGCACGTCAATCTCGGGCGCATCACATAGTGCCTGCAGGGCGCACTAGAACCATAGCGAAGCTACATATTTGCATTTCTGGGCACATTACAGCTGGAACAGGTAGAACACTTTCAAAGTGGTATACCTGATCCAGAAATGTCGCCTGAGTTCTGGAATGCGCCTGATTTATGACTCACTGTATAGCGGGTTCATAATCAGGCGCATTCCAGACTTATGTTAGGTGCATGAAATTTGATGTGTTAACGCCAAATTTCATACATGTCGCAATAAATGAGCATATAGTGCACAATGAATGAATGAACCTGTCAAAAAATCTGGCATCTGGTATACCTTGCATATTATAATTGATGCGCCTAATCTAGGTGCATAGCATAATTTAGACGCATAGCACATCATTGCTAGCATATTTGATGTGCCTACCTTAGGCACATTCAAATGTGTCGTGCCTGGAGTATAATGCATATACTTTTGGTGTACTATAGTTCATTTCTATAGAGAATAGGGCGTCAATAGTTTTTTGCTCAAAATGCAGCAAAAAATGGTGCAGCCCTAATGGATTCCGAGTTGTACAGTGCATTTTTTACTAAAGTACATATTTATTGCACATAGATTAAGATGCATTTTTTATTTCATTTTACAGGCAATTTGCAGTCAGAAAAAGTGCAATTTATGCCAATTAGTTTTGGACACAGATTTGTGTTCAAATCCATGTGCATTGCATGTACAAATGCTGTTAATATCAATCATAAATTTCCTTGTGCTCTCCAAATGGAATACAACCAAAGAATGAGCATGTTCAAAAGATTTTTGACCACACACTGGTTTTAAAAAACGTGTGAAGAATATAGGCGTTGTGGGATCTATAAAACGTATTTTCTATTGAGGTCAATAGGAATTTTTTTTTCAGTTTTCAACAAGGATTTTAAGGCGGAATATGCATTGTGTGAACATACCCATGCTCTAAAGATTATAAACTAATAAATCATAGAACTCAGCTTCTCTCCATCTGTTCTATGGTGCTCTCAGGTAGGGCAGCATAAACCATCAACTGGTTTGCTTTAAAGTTTCTTCTACTGTTTTCTGTATTTTTTTTATGTGTTACAACATTATAGGATCTTTACCTGAATCAGACAGTTAAAGGATTCACATTTGGTTTTTCAGATTATTCCCTAAATGTCACCTGATAACATTAGGCATGCAGATTGAGTCAGCTGTTATCTAATCATTTTTAATACTATTAAGGTTGTACTTGAGTGGATTTTTCCTTTATATAAAAATTCAAACACATAGTTTGAGGTGTTTTATGATTACATTAGAAAACCACTTATTGACAATGTGTTTATCCTATGGTGCTAAAATACTGCCACAACTTGAATACATTTTATCAGTTAATACTCTTTTCAACAATAAGCAAATGTTCTGTGTGCATAGTTCTACAATATTTTATACTGTGCTGTAAACAAAGATTTCACTCTGTTAGGCTAACTGCGAGGTCACTGCCAATGGCTCCATAGAGATCTTTGTATTGTCTTACAATCCTCATTAGTAGGAAAGCAAGATTCTGTGAAACTAAACAAAATCATTATAAATGAAGGGTTTCCTTGTAAACACGATTGCCATGCTGTAAAATTGTAATGGTATGGATTCCATGTTTAAGTAGAACCGATAACAAGTGCTAAAAGATCAATGTGATCCGTCACAAAAGCAAGAGTTTAGAAGGATTCAATCTTTCTGTTCAGGCTAGGCTTAGATTAGGTTATATCTACACAAACAAACACACATATACACATTACAAGCCTTGTTTATTTGTGATATCTCATACAAGTAGCCATTCACATTATTATTTATTCAATGTTTCTTTGAAAGTAGCAGCCGGACCATCATCCAGTTTTTTACTAGAGATGGGCGAATTTCTCAAAAATTCGATTCGGTGACTTCGCCGAATTTTCCGACAAAATTAGTTTAGGTCCGAATTGCTTCGGGACTAATCGCGTTAAAAAACAGTTATTTCCAGGCTGCACAGAGCCTGCAGGGTACTGTAGAACGTTGTGCCATGCTTAAATATGCAGAGGGAGCTTGGTTTAGTCTTCATACAATGTTGTGTTTTAGTATGACACGCATATGACTGCCGTCGCTCTTAGAATCGCTTCACTATAACATTCCCGGACACTTAAGAGGGCAAAACTGACCAAAAAAACTGAATCGGGAATGTAGCCTGATAAAGTCATGCCAGCGAAAGCTGGAAAAAAACAAGCTGAGGGCTCAGGTGGCAACATCAGTGACAGAGTGTGGAGGTGACGGGAGCAGCCACAGCAGCATGAGGTCAGAGAGTGGCACAATGACATTCTGGAGGTGGCAAAAACAGGAGTAGGCCACAAAGTGGCACAATAACACAGTGTGGAGGGCACGGCAGCAACCACAGCAGCAACATGAGGTCAGACAGTAGCACAATGACATTCTGGAGGTGGCAAAAACAGGAGTAGGCCACAAAGTGGCACAATAACACAGTGTGGAGGGCACGGCAGCAGCCACAGCAGCAGCATGAGGTCAAACAGTGGCACAATGACAGAGTGTGGAGGTCCTGGCAGGAGCAACAGCAGCAGCATGAGGTCAGACAGTGGCACAATGACATTCTGGAGGTGGCAAAAACAGGAGTAAGCCACAGAGTGGCACAATGACAGAGTGTGGAGGTCACGGTTGCAGCAACAGCAACAGCATGAGTTCAGACAGTGGCACAATGACATTCTGGAGGTGGCAAAACAGTAGTAGGCCACAGAGTGGCACAATGACACAGTGTGGAGTGCATGGCAGCAGCCACAGCATCAGAATGAGGTCAGGCAGTGGCATAATGACATTCTGGAGGTGGCAAAACAGTAGTAGGCCACAGAGTGGCACAATAACACAGCGTGTAGGTCAGGCAGCAGCCACAGAAGCAGCATGAGGTCAGACAGTGGCACAATGACATTCAGGAGGTGTCAAAAACAGGAGTAGGCCACAGAGTGGCACAATGACACAGTGTGGAGATCATGTCACCAGCAACAGCAGCAGCAGCATGAGGTCATAGAGTGGCACAATGACAGTGTGGTGGTGGGTGGCAATACCAGTCCCTGGTAAAGATGATGGTAGGCAGATGGAGAAACTGTCAGAAGATGTGTGGCATCAGGCGGGTGGTGGCATCAGAATAGTGGCTGAGGCAGGTAGTTTGAACCCAGACTCATTTCTCAAAGTTTGGGTGAGGCTTTCATGGCTAGAGAATGGGCGAATTGATTCTAACGAAGTGGAATTCGTTTAGAATTTCGGGGAAAACTTCGGTTCGGAACGAAGTCGAATTTGGGGTACTTCGGGTGAACGAAGTGTGCTTTTGATTGTTTAAAATGGTTTGCGAGCACATGGTGCTATATGGGCAAAGCACTCTGGGGGAAGAAGGGCATAGCCTGCTTTGACATGTGTAGAGGTGAAGCCAATCAGAGACCGGCGGGATTCTGTGACGTCCCCGACTAATAAGTCCGGGCACGACACCGGGACTCACACTCCTCTCACTGTGCTCATCAGGGAAGGTGCTGCCGCGGCTGAAAAGCTCTTACTGAAGAATTGATTTCTGTGGGGAGTCTCAGCTTGTCTCAGAGATGTTCTCTTAATGTTCTATTTCTAATTTTTTGGGGTATTGGATCTGAAATCCAGTGTTTCATCCACTGCAGCTGCATTATACATTCAATATCCAAATGGGATCTAAGCCATTCCTGTTGTATTCATTTAAATAAACAGCGTTTTTACAATACAAAATACCACTAATTTTTGGGCTGCTCAATTCTATTGCGCAATTTACATCCAGGGGTTAATTTAGCGTTTTTTTGTGGTGTGCTGGGCCCCAAGAACGTCTTTTTCAACGCCAAAATATATACATTTTTCCTGTACCCTAATTCACAAGCAAAGGTTAATTCAACTGTATCTCTTGTTGTGGGCGTAGAAAACCGCAATTGAAACACACTAAAAAGCTGCTGTTTGTGCGGCTAAATTTTTTGGCGCAATTTACATCCAGGGGTTAAAAAACTTTGTTTTGGGGTGCGACCCCAAAAAACCCTTTCTTTTTCAACCCCAAAAATATATAATTTTCCTGTAGCCTAATTCAAAGAAAAGGTTAATTAACGTATCTTTGTTGTGTGGCGTAGAAAACACGCAATTGTACACGTTGTAAGGGAGGGTGGACCCCGCTGGGCCAACGCAAGCGATGATAGCTAAGCCACGCGGGAAAGGGGAATTAAGTAGCCCCCGGGTTTTTCACCAGGCCCGCGCAAAAGGGGTGGACTTCTGCGGGGGGGTCAGGTCTTTCCCCCTGACGTGACTTGCTTGCGATGGCAGCCGGGGTACAGCGTGGTACAGAAGCGTAATCCAAGGTGTTTGGGGCAGGCAAAGGTCAGGGGGGCCCCAAGGTTTATCAAGATGGCAACGGCGGGCAGGCGGCAAACAGGCAAGGTCAGGAAAAGTAAGCAAGGGGACTGGTACACGGTAACAAGACTAAATCCAAAACTCTAAAAAAACACCCCAAGAACCACCAGCAGACTGGCGGGAAGGGTTTTTGGGGGCGGGATCCCTTAAATAAACCGCCCCCAATGGACAATTATGGGGACGGGGCCTTTTAAATTTAGCGAAGTCGGGCACGCGGGCCCAGAGCACGGCCACACGCACGGGGGCCCGGGGGAGCGGCTTCCAGGGCACGGACAGGAAAGGGGAAGCGGGCCCCGGGACCGGGAAAGCAGGGGGAAGGCGCGGGCAGCCGCAGCGCCCCCCGGACCCCCTTGGAGGGGTGATGGTCGGGGGGGCAGGGGACCCCGTGCCCCCCGTGACGTACCCCCCCCCGGGGTCTCCCCCTCTTTTAAAACCCTGAGAGGAGTCAGGCGAAGGTTGGCCCCCTTTTTTCCCCACGCCGCTCCTGGGCCCCGAACCCTTCCAGTAATGAGGGAAACCCGTTCCCCCTCACTTTTCTGTCCAGCACCCCTTGCCTCAAGATTTTGTCGGATGGCCCCTCGGAGAAGGCAGACAGCCCCCGGGAAAGCATTCAGCCCACAGGCTTAGGAGAGAGACGGGAAGGAGTTCGGGATGGCAGGGTAGGAGGAAAGCCCTTGAGGACACCAGATTAAGTCGTTGAAATTCCTCAAACGACCCCCTTTTTTGGGGCCTAACTTTAAGAAGGCCCTTTTAAAGCGAATATATTTGGGGGCCCAACCAAACCCTATCGCCCGGCTCAAATAGGGGCCTCGGATCTGTCAGCCTGAGTTTTGTGCGGCAGAAGCCCGTAGCAGGGCCCGTCGCGGGGCTCCCGGACCCTTTGATGTCCCTTATTGGGACCCACAGGTGGGACATCCCCGAGGTGGCCGGGGGGAGAGGCGGGGGGGGGATGTGCCCAAACCGAAAAAAAAGGGGAAAGGCCCAGAGATCCCGAATTAAAGAGTTATAGGAAAACTCTCCCCGGGAAAAAGATCGACCAGTTTCTTGACGGGCGGACACAAAATGCCAGGTAGGTGTCCAAAACCGGGTTAACCTCTAACCTGCCCTTTGGGTTCTAAGGGTGGTATGCGGAAAAAGGGTCAAACGGCCCTGCAATTTCCCACAAAGCCCGCCAAAATTTAGCAAAAAATTTGGACTCCCTTTGAGAATTTTGTAAAGGGGAGACCGTGCAGAGAAAACGGCCTGAAAAATGTTGGGCCAGTTGGGGGGAGGGGGTTAACCCCCAGGCAGTGGGACAAAGTGGGCCTTTTTTGGAAAAAACGGTGGTCACAACCCCAGTGACCGTGTTTCAGATGAGGCGGGGAGATCAGTAATAAGCCCATGGCTACAGGGGTCCGGGGTTTTTCCCGGCACCGGGAGCGGTGAAAAAGGCCCGGGGCTTGAGGCGAGGAACCTTTTAGGGGCACGGAGGTGAGGCTAGAAAAAAATCCCTCATGCCCTGAGCAAGAGTAGGCCCCCAGAAAATATCGGGACCCCAATTGAAGCGCCCTAGGGACCCCTGGGTGCCCAGCCGTAGGAAAAGAGTGTCCCCTTTTTCAGGATTTAGGGGCAAGGCAGGTCAACATATGTCTTCCGGGGGGTGAAGGTGCTGGGGGGTCCAAGGGGCAGCAGTGAGAGTCGCCCCGGGGGAAAATGGCGGGGGGGAGGTCAAGCCCCCCTACCGAGGAACGGATAGAGCATCAGCCTGAGGTTTTTTTTTTTTCCGGGGCCGAAATGAAAGCGGAAGTCAAAACGGGCAAAAAATAATGACACCTGGCTTGCCGGGGGTTGGGGTTGACCCGACTGAAGGTACGAAGGTTCTTTTTGGTCTGAAAAAATGTCAAGAGGGGGGTGGCCCCCTCCAGAAATTTGAGGCCATTCTTTTAAGCCAGCTTTAGGGCCAGTAATTTTGGGCACCTATGTTATGTTCTTCTCGGCAGGAAGAAATTTTGGGAAAAAAAAAAACCCAGGTAGGGTAGTTTCCCAGGGGGATCTCTGCAGGGGGACGCACCAGCCCCCGCCGAAAAGAATCCACTTCCAGAATAAAGGCAGTTGGGGTCGGGGCGAGCAGGACCGGGAAACCCGAAGCAAATGCCGCTTTGACCCGGGTTTGAAGGCTTTTGGGCTCTGGGGGCCAGGGATTTGGGATTGGATTTTTCCCTATCGGGCCACAGGGAGCCACAAGTGTAGAAAAGGGGGATAAATTCCCTTTTAATAATTTTTCAAATCCCAAAAAACTTTGAATGGCCCGAAGGCCCCCCGGTTGTGGCCTGCAACCCCGCGAGATTTGGAGGATCCACCCGGGCCCCTTATCTGAGACGATGTCCTAAGAAGGGTAAGCTGGCACGTTCAAAGAGGCACTTTTTTGGGTTTGGCAAAGAGCCGATGGTGCGGAGTGCCTGGGACCTGGCGGACAGGGTGGGGGATGATCTCGAGATGGGGAGAAGATCGCCCAAGTGACATTAACAGACATAGAGTAGGTCCCGAAAGTCTCTTAACAAAGTTGAAATACTGCCGGGCATTGAAAGGACCAAAAGGGGCATAACCAAATACTCAATGGCGTCCCTTTGTATTAAATCCGTTTTCCTTCTTTCCTTCCCTAATGCGGATTAAATTTTAGCCCCCGTAGATCCATTTTTTAGAAAATATTTTCACCCCACCAGGCGGCAAAGGTTCGGAGATAAAAGGGAAAACCGGGGAACGGTTTTTTATGGAAATTTTTTATTCAACCCCCGATAGTCGATGCAGGGCGGGGGGACCGTTTTTTTTCTCCACAAAAAGAACCCGGCTCAGCCGAACGAGGAACTTACGGTGAACCCTTTTGGGGGGGGGGTTCTCCTTTGATGAAATAAACCCCCTTTGTCTCCGGGGGGAAAAGAGGGAAAACCCCGGCCTCTGGAGGAGACAGCCAGGTTGCAGGTCATGGGCAATATGGGCCCGGTGGGAGGAACGTTCGCCTGACTCTCCGAAAAGACATGGGCAAAGCCCCATAGGCGAAGGTTCCTGGAGGGGTTTGGCGATTTCCCGGGGAGGTGACTTGAGGAGCGATTGCGGCTTAGACGGCAAGAGAGAGACAGCGGAACCCCAACCCGCAGACTTCCCTGTGTCCAATCCAAAGTCGGGGGGTTGGCCTGAGCCAAGGGAAAGGGCCCCGAAGGTCTCCGGGAGGATCGAGGCAGGACAAGAAGTTTTTAAGTCCCATTGAAGGGCCCAATTTGCAAGAAGGGGGGGCCGTCGGAAGGGTCGCATCCTTTAAAGGGATTAGCCCATGGGGGGGGGAGGGGAACATAGGCTTCTGCAACGGAGTCACAGGAAGACAAACTGTTCACAAATTTGGGGGTTTATGAAATTCCTGCTGATCCTGTAATAAAAGGGGGGTGAAAGGTGTTTCCGGGAAGCACCCAAAATTACGGGGATGGTAGACGGGAGAGGCTGTTTTGCCTTGGGGTTTCTCTCCACAAGCCCTAGGGGCGGAAGTTTCCCCGGGGGCCCACACAGTCCCCAATGAAATGGCCAGAACCGCCCCAAAAGAAGCAGAGCTGCTTCAGACGACGTGAGAACGTTCCTCCCGGGACTGGTGGGCTCTTCCCAACCCGCATAGGTTCCTCTTTGAGGCCCTTGGAGGGGAAGGGGTGACGGGAAGTGGGGCCAGCGGGGAAAAGGCGTGAACGGAGGTTCCCCGTTTTAGGAGGAGTCTTGTTGCCTTTTTTGGCGAAGCGAATATCCACTCGGGGGCCAATGGATTTGGTCATCCAAGGCGCTGGTAGATCCCGAGCGGCGACTCGCCTTGATTCGCCCGAGAGGCCCTTGCCAAAAAGTCGCCCCCAAAAGCTTGTTTTCCAGCCCGCTTGAAGCAAGAGTGCGAAAATGACCCTATGAACGACGTGATGTCGCCCTGACTAGTCGAGCACGCGCGGCAGCCCAAGAAGTACGGCCTGGTTCCCCGAAGAGTGCGGAACCTGGGGGAAAGGTTTTGGGGGTCGCCGTCAAGGGGGTCCCCCCCCATCCCATAGTGGCGTGCCCCAACCCAAAGGTTTTCCAACAAAGGCTGATTATGAAGGGCCCCCTTTGGCTCGTTGTGGGAATTGGGGGCCCATCATTTCGAGATGATGGGGATGGTGATGAACCCTCGGCACTTTTTGGGGTCTCCATCGTAGCGGGGGGGGAGTGGAATGCAGGAAGGTCCCAAGCCCGGGGCAGGTGAAACAATGGATGCCGGAGCAAGGGTGCAGGGGCGGGGGCGGGGGGAGCGGTGGAGGGGACGGTCGCCCGGTTCTGCATCATGGCCGCTAGTGGTCGTACGTTGCCTCTGTGGGGAAGCGTAGTGATGTCCCCGGGGATAGGCAGAGGACCCTGGGGGAATCCTGGCCGGGCTGTACGTAACGGGAAAAGTGGATCCCTGGGCCAATGCAAGCTGTAGCTAGCCCCGCAGGGGAAGGAATTAAGTAGTCCCCGGGTTTTCACCCGAGGGCCCAAAGGGGATGACTTGCTGCGGTTGAGGACCAGGTGTAACCCCCGACGTGATTTTGCGGGCAGCCGGGGAGGTGGGGTCGAAGGTATCCAGAGGCGTATTTGGGGGCAGGCAGAAAGGAAAGGGGAGGGGCAGAGGTTCTAGTCAGAGGGGAGACGGTCAGGCAGGCGGCAAACAGGCAAGGTAGAAAAAGTAACAAGCGGCTGGTAACGGGTAATAAGAAAAACTCCAAAAAATCCAAAACGCCCAAGAATACACCAGCAACTGGCAGGAAGTGTTGGGGGGGAGATCCTTAAAAGAAACAGGCCCCACAATGGACCCCAAATTTTCGGGACGGGCCCTTTAAATTTAGCGAAGTTGGCGCCGCGCGCCTGAGCAGCGGGGCCCCCCACGGGCCGGGAGCGGCGTTTAAGGACCAGGGCAGGTAAGAGACGCGGGGCCGGGACGGGAAGCAGGGGGAGGTCGCGGGCAGCGACTGCCGCGACGGATCCCCACGAGCGGGAGGGTCGCGGGGGGCAGCGGGGCCCCCGACCCCCCTGACAACGCTACAAAGCAAATATTGTGGGCTCAAAACTTTGGCGCAATTTTCATACAAAGGTTTAATTAAAAGTTGTTTTGCTGGGGTGCGTGAAAAAAAAAACCGTTTTTTCAACCCAAAATTAAAACATTTTTTGTAGCCTAAAACACAAGCAAAGGTTAATTCAAATGTATCTCTTGTTGTGTGGGTAGAAAACACCAATTGTAACCGCTACAAAGCTCTAGTTTGTGCGGGTCAATTCTTGGCGAATTTACATCAGGGGTTAATTAAGCGTTGTTTTTCTGGTGTGCTGCCCCCAAAAAACTTGTCTTTCTCAACGCCAAAAAAATATACATTTTTCCCCGAGCCTAATTCACAGCAAAGGTTAATTAAACTGTATCTCTTGTTGGTGGGGTAGAAAACACGCAATTGTAACAGCTACAAAGCTACTATTTTTGGGGCTCAATTCTTTGGCGCAATTTCATCCCGGGGTTAAATTTAAACGTTGTTTTGCTGGTGTGCTGGAAAAAAAACCCTCTTTTTTTAACCCAAAAAATATAATTTTTTCCCGTAGCCTAATTCAAACAAAGGTTAATTACAAACTGTATTCCCTTTTTTGGGGGTTTGAAAACGCAATTGTAACAAGCTACAAAGTACTGTTTGTGCGGCTCAATTCTTTGGGCAATTTTAAACCAGGGTTAATTAAACGTTGTTTTGCTGGTGTGTGACCCCCAAAAACCGTTCTTTTTTAAAGCCAAAATACATACATTTTTCCTGTTCTAAATTTACAAGCAAAAGGTTAAATTTCAACGTATCTCTTGTTGTGCGGCGTAGAAAAAAACCAAAATTTTAACAGCTACAAAGCATAGTTTGTGCGGTCAATTCTTTGGGGCAAATTTCACCCGGGGGTTTAATTAAACGTTGTTTTGCTGGTGTCTGAAAAAAATAAACTGTCTTTTTTAACGCCAAAAAAATATAAATTTTTTCCCGTAGCCCAATTCACAAGCAAAGGTTAATTACAATGTATTCTTGTTTTTTTGGCGTAGAAAAACAGCAAATTTTAACCGACAAAGCTATTGTTTTGGGGCCCAAATTTTTTGGCGCAAAATTTTTATCCAGGGGTTAATTAAAACGTTTTTTTTGTGGTGTGTGACAAAAATAAAACCGTTTTTTCAACGCCAAAATATATAAATTTTTCTGTACCCAATTCAAAGCAAAGGGTTTAAAAAAAACGTATTCTTTTGTGTGGGTAGAAAACACGAAAAGTAACACGCTACAAAACTACAAATTTTGTGCGGTCAATTCTTTGCGCAATTTACATCCAGGGGTTTAAATTTAAACGTTGTTTTGCTGGTGTGCTGACAAAAATAAACGTCTTTTCAAAGCCAAAATATATAAAATTTTTTGTAGCCCAATTAAAGCAAAGGTTAATTACAACTGTGTTCTGTTGTGTGGCGTAGAAAAAACGCATTTTTAAAACCTACAAAGCTTACTATTTGTGCGGCTCAATTTTTGGGACAATTATATCCAGGGGGAATTAAACGTTTTTTTCTGGTGTGCTGCCCCAAGAAACGTTTTTTCAAGCCAAAAAAATATAAATTTTTCCTGTAGCCCAATTCACAAGCAAAGGTTAAAACAAAATGTAACTCTTGTTGTGTGGTGTAGAAAACACCAATTGTAACAGCTAAAAGTACTTTTTTTGCGGCCAATTCTTTGGCGCAATTTCATCCCGGGGTTAATTAAAGGGTTTTTTTGCTGGGGTGCTGACAAAAAAAAACCGTCTATAACAAAGCCAAAAAATTTTAATTTTTCCGTAGCCCAATTCAAGCAAAGGTTAATTACAACTGTATCTCTTTTTGTTGGCGTAGAAAACACGCAATTTTAACACCTAAAAACTAATTTTGTGCGGCTCAAATTTTTGGCACAATTTACTTCCAGGGGTTTAATTAAGCGTTGTTTTGTGGGGTGCTGCCCCAAGAAACCGTCTTTTCAAAGCCAAAAAATTTTACATTTTTCCTGTAGCTAATTCACAGCAAAGGTTAATTAAAACTGTATCGCTTGTTGTGTGGGTAGAAAAAAACAAATTGTAAACGTACAAAGCATATTTTGTCGGGTCAATTCTTTGGCGCAATTTCATCCAGGGGTTAATTAAGCGTTTTTTGCCGTTGCTCCCAAGAAACGTCTTTTTCAACGCCAAAAATATAAAATTTTTTCCCTTTGCCTAATTCATGTCCCAAGGGTTAATTTAAACCTGTTTGTGCTTTTACATTTTTGTAAAACCACTGTTTTTAAAAGACCAAAACAAGTAAATTTTTCTGGCCCTTTGTGGGGCAATTTATTCCCCCCCCCAAGGGTTTACCCCCTTGTTACTGGGTTCTTTGGAGTCAAAAAAGGGTGTATATTTATCAATACAGATATCACACAAACATGTCTTACATTTTATAAAAAACGTATGTCAGACAGGAGGTGGGAGGTTTGCACCTGCGAGTGGCGTGGCACAAAAATTCCTGAAACGGCCCAGGTCGCGCAAGCAAGGGGAGTCGCAGCAGGGGCACTCGGTGAGGCCCCAATGCCGTGTCATCTAGGGCCATGTGTTGTCAGCAACCAAGGTTC